>LTAE01004373.1:6914-32694 GCA_001647135.1 Pontederia paniculata | reverse complement strand
CATGTATTCTCCCTTTAATACTGATCGACCGCTTCATATGCTTGGAACGCCCACTGCACACATGTAGTTCTTCTGATATATGTTTCGTGTGCACAGGTCGCTCATTCCTTCAGCTTTGGTCGACCTGTCATCCCCTGATCCTTCTTCATATATTCACTCCTTATGCTTTAGCTCATCTTCACATGTATTCTTCCTTCAACATCTGTCGACCACTCTATGTCCTTAGGACGGCCACTGCACACATATATTTCTTCTGAGATGTCATTCATGTGCATGGGTCGTCCAGTCTTTTAGCTTTGGTCGATCTAACATCTCCTGAACTTGAATCAACCTGTTATAAAATTCAGCTCAACAAGTTCATTAGTATTGATTAAGTTCACTTACAAATTTGTGATCATTGAAACACACTCGGGATCCTAGATTCAACACGCCTCTACTACGTGAACGCCGAAGTTTGATGACTCGTCATTGTACAGAAGTTTGATGGCGAAGGCCTGTCACCGAGATCTATGTGAGGCATGTCTACTGAAGTTTGAGTGCGAGCTCCCCGCTGTGTGCGTGGGCTCTCTGCTAAACACGCCTGTGGTGATGGTTGTGGAGTAGATCTACGTGAAGCCCGTTATCATGCGACGGAGCAAACAACGCTTGATCGGTTCCAGAACTATGGCCTCGATAGTGGAGCCTCTTGGTCGCCGCTGAGGCGGTGGGGTGAGGAGGAGAAATGGAGCCGTGCCATACCAACGAGGAGGGGGGAGACGACGCCATCACCGTCAGAGTCGACAAGAGGAGCTCGTCGTGCGCACGAGTGAGCTCGCCATTGTGCGCGTGAACGAACTCACCTTTGTGCGCGTGCATGAATGAGCTTGTGGTGTCACTGCCGGAGTCGACGAACAGGAATGAAAAAGAAGAGGAGCTTGCCACATGTGTGATGGCAAGCTCGCTGCATGTATATCGCTAAGCTCGCCGTTGCGTGCATGCGAGTTAGCTCGCCGCTGCGGCGCGATGATGGAGATTTCGACGCGATCAATTATGAGCTCGCCTCACACGGCGATGGCGAGGTCGCCATTGCACGTCCGCGATAGGAGCTCGCAAGTGTGCGTGAGATCTCAAGCTTACTTCGTGTGGATCAGGCGAGCGATAATGCGCATAGGCAGGTTCGCGTCACACGCTCATGCAGGTTGGGCGAGGCGACGAGCTCACCATCGCGCACAAAGAGCTCGTCGTCGCGCCAAGCGAGCTTGCTGGTCAGAGTAACTTTTTAAGATATGAGGGCAAAATGATCATTTGATAAATACAAATATGAATAGATGAAAAATCAGACAGTTGAATCAAATTGGCAAATCCAAAAAGTTTAGATCTATTTTTGTCTGTTATTATAATTTAAAATTAGATATAAAATTTTATGATAGTGCAAAATAGGTTTAAGAAAATAACTTGAATTTTTTTCTTTTATTAAAAAAAACAAAAACTCAAGGTGATGATCTAATGATATCGTCAAAGCAAAATCTAAAACTCCGTAAGTTCTAATGAATTCAGATCCGAACCTTAGTTAAAAACTGAATTTAAAATCTTAATCGAAGTCGCCGATTTAATTAGATTCGGAAGTTTCTTGTCCTAATCGATGATGAATCATGAAGATCTCGGCCAACTGTTTGTCTACTTATATATATATATATATATATATATATATATCAAATACTACATGGTAGATTTCTATACGCGAGTACGATGCATGTACGTCAAGTTAATATAACATCATATGAACAACTAATTACCATGAAATAGGTTTCCGTGTCGATGCTTTATTTAAGAATTATTAATTGCAATAGATGCATTTATAAGAAAGTTTGTTCATTTGATTTCATACGGCAGATAAATAATCAGGGATAATAAATTTTGTAGGAAAAAGATGAATATTCCTTTCTTTCATCATCTTAATCTTATTGGATGCATCGTGGTAAACTCTATCATAAATACGTTAGGATATTGTAAGCGAATTAATACGATGGCGTAAAGCATTTTTCGGTAATGGTGTAGAATGATTCATAATACCAAAAAATTGTGATTGTAAATAGTTAAATTAAGCCAATTAATTTGATGGTGGCAATAAAATTATCCAATTATCAGTTTCTATGGCGACTTAATGTACTATTCAACTCCCAAAATAAACACTAGATGCAGATGCTTTATACATAATTTTCTCTAACACATATATAAACTATAAGTACAATAATATTATGAAAAATAATCTGCAGGCTTATAAGCGTAACGGTAGGCATGACATTATCTTACCAGTACCAATTCAAAGTTGTAAGGCCTATAAATTTGAATAAAACTTGAGATTGATGTTTCATTAGATGCATGTTCAGTAAAATTAATCACTATTCTGCAAAAGTTTTGTTTAAAATTTAATCATTTTTTTTATGTCGATATTTAATGATATATCGAAATTTTACTAATTTGATATTCAAATTAAGATATATTGATAACCTATTGGATCTTAAAAATTGAGTATTCATATAAAATTTAGATTATATTTTGGAGAATTTCGATGTCGTCCGATAATAAAGACGAATTTTGTAAAATTATGTGTATTTTGTATGATTCTTTTTCTTTTACTTATTTTTCATAATAAAATTTAAAAATAAATTTAAATTGAAATTTAAAAATTATAATTAATCATTTGAGAAAATAAATTAATTTAATTTAAAGAATCCTTCTGGAAGTATGGAGGAAAGAAAGAATCTGTTTTTGTTTTGTAAAAAAGAAGAAGGGAATCGTGAGAAAAAATATATCATCTTTCTTTTTTTAATCTCACGAGCTTATCCGACCAGCATGTGACTGCCAGCTGTCGTTAACGTGGCCTTGGGATCCGGTAACTCGAACTCCGGAATTCCACTTTCCACCGCAGCCAACCGCCGCAGACGGTAACCGTACTCCACTTCTCCTTTCTCTCTCCTCTCTCCTCTCCCTATAAATAAATCCCCTCCTCTTCCTTCCTCTCTGCCAATCTCCATCTGTTTTAAAACTTCTCTTCCTTTTTTTTTTCTCCATGTCTTCTTCTAACTAGGGCTCGTTGGTGTCCAAACCCTCTCGATCTCGCAAGTGATTTTGGTCCTCCTCCTCAGGTTGGATGTATTGCAATCATCAAATTTTTTCTTGGATTACTTTGATCTTGTATTGTTATCTGTTCCATCTGTTTGTACGAGTTCTTCTGTTTTGAGGGTAGATTCTGATGCATGTCCGATGTGAATTTGAAGAAAGTTGATGCCTTTCGGGGATTTGATTGGCATGTGTTTTGGGTTCCGATGGGAAGTTAGTATATATTTGTATGTACAATCGATTCTGTTCCGATGGGAAGTTTGCTGTTAGGCAACTGTAACTAGCTGAAAAATTGATCGGCTATGAAAACTTTATAGTTAATTGTTCAGTTGTTCTCTTTGCTACTGATCTTGTCATTAATTTGCACTTGGATGTTAGTTTAGGCTGCAATTGCTGAAATTTTAGGCTTGTTAGTATATTGTAGTATAAAGCTGACTCCATGTCGATGAAGCTTGTGCTCTGGATGATCCATTTTTTTCACTAGGAAAGAATTTTTATGTTGTCAAAATTGGCAGAATTTGGTGGCCACACAAGTAAGCTATTTCTTCATTTTTATTCTTTTGTGGGCTTCTTTTTATTAGCTGAACCATAATTATCAAAGGACTAAGAGGAAGACAGTTAAAAGTAAATTAAATGAAGCATAAAAGCAAAGTGGGGATTGTTGTGTTAAAGAGACTTTGTAGAATTCCTCTTATTCTTACCATTGTGTGTTCATCGTTGAACTGCTGATGCTTGTATGTATACATGTCAATCTTTTCTGGTTTTCTTTCTTGCGTCCTAGTTTTGTTGGATGTAGAATAAGTTTATTAAGAATGTAACAACTAACGCACTTGTTGCGTGCATGTTGAGATTTTTTTGGTTCTTTATAATGTCATTCTGCTGCATATTCTGAAAAGATAGAAATCAGAAATTGCATAGCTCTAGTGTGCCCATGAGAAGGGATCAGTGCAAAGAAAACGCTCTTGTGTTGTTATCTTTCATTTTGTAGGATAAAACAGAGTAGATGATGAATCTTTTGTTTATTCCACTGGGATGCCAACTTGGCATGAAATGATTATTGATCATTTTTGTGTCACTGAAATTGCACGAATGCATCCATAAAAAAAATTAATGGATAGGTACACAATTGCGGTTGTAAATATTTCCATAGGGAAAAATTTGAAGATGCCTCTTGAGGGAAGATATCTAACTTCACAATATTTTTTTCTCCACAATGTTGTAATTTTAGATAGATCATGAAATAAGGATGAAGGTCGGAAACTTTACAGTATTCTAATGAAGCTAATGTATTAGGAACTGTGATATATAGACAAATCTCCAGACAACCCTTTGTGCCTACATGGTGAAAAATTCTGATGCTATTAATAGTGCCAGGAACCTGTAAATCAATCTTTATATATTGGACTGTTCAAGGTTGTAATAAGACCAAAACTAAATTATCTTTTTTTTCTCGAGTTTCCTTTATTAAAGTGATGTCTTTACTTTCTCTTTAACTATTTGTTTTGATCTATGAATGCTGGTTTTCTTAATTGGCTTTCTTTAGTTCTCTGTATTTTATCGTCATCGCTTTCTCACCTTAGTTACTCCCTTTATGCTTTATCTTCACCACACTAGATGTTCGGAAGTAATGTTTTCTTATGCAAATTATTATCTCTTGTCCAGTTGAACTCATGGCTAGTAGGCGTATCCAAAAGGAGCTCCAGGATTTGCAAAGAGATCCTCCGGCAAATTGTAGTGCTGGACCTGTGGGGGAAGATTTATTTCACTGGCAAGCAACTATAATGGGTCCTGGTGACAGTCCTTATTCTGGAGGTGTTTTCTTTGTTATGATTCATTTCCCTCCTGATTATCCCTTTAAGCCTCCCAAGGTCAACTTTCAAACCAGGGTAAGTTATCTGATATTTCATTCTTCAGGTTGTAGTTTTGTTTTTTTTTTATGGTTGTCAGTTAAGTTTCCATGCTCAAAAGCTGACTTTTTAGCTTTCCACCTTTTTTAGCTATTATGTACTACTACGTATTAATAGAAACCAGTCCTTGAATACAAACAAGATGGAGACAAACTAAGCAAAAGAAAACTAAGGCTGCATAGCTTGGTTACAGTAGGACTTGGACAATATCACAAAGTACACTTGTGCAGGACTGTCTTGTTATACGGCCTCTAGTCTGACTACCCGAAGTTACCAATAAGTCCGATATTCTGATGGTTTGAGTTTGTTCTTAGTGACATGGAAATTGATCATCTAATTTCATGACAAATTTATATGAGGTGTATGAAGTGTATGAAAATTTATGATACGTGAAAGCATTTGATTAGTCATACATGATTCTTCAAATGGATTAGTATGAACTTCAAAATGCTAATATAAGATTTGGATGCAGATAGTTGTATCAACCATCTGTACATTGTTTTTCTTTTAATCTATCTATTTAGTGCAAATTGATATATCTAAAAAATGAGTTCTTTGCTGGTAAAAGATGACCCATGGATGAGAATATAAATTTTCATTTGTGATTAGTTGTCTCCTGACTTGCTACCCCGATAATGATTAAATTTCTGGCTGTAGCTAGTCATCGTTTTGTAGGAATCATTTTGCCTTTATAGTATTTGCCTGGACATATATTGCTAACTACCTTTAACTGAGATGCAGGTTTATCATCCTAACATCAACTCAAATGGTAGTATTTGCCTTGATATCCTGAAGGAGCAATGGAGCCCAGCTCTGACAATATCAAAAGTGCTCCTCTCAATCTCCTCATTACTTACAGATCCAAACCCAGATGATCCTCTTGTCCCCGAGATCGCGCACACGTACAAACACCAGAGATCCCGGTATGAGGAGACTGCTAGATCATGGACTCAGAAATATGCAATGGGTTGATTTTTCCCTCCTTAGGATCCAAAACTAGGATTGGAGAGAGATCTTACCCCAATGAAAATACAATTTACCGGTTATTTACAATAATCTTGAGTAGTGTAATTAGCATTATTGTGCACTGAAGTTGAACTTCTCATATGTAACCTTTTGTTTCTGGCTTGTTTCTGTCAACTTATATATATATTTTGAGCTCGGAGGGAGAGTAGTAATTTGATATTTTTCTCTGCCATTAGCAAATGGCTCAACCTTCTAAACTGTAACCTGTAGTTGTGGATTAATTTCTGAATCAGGTTCTGATACAGAAATTAATCCATAACAAGGAAATTAATTTTGAATCAGGTTCTGATTAGCGAGGTTCTGAGCAAATGAGTTTACTAAAAAAATTATACATTAATTATTTTTCTAATTGGTAGATGATTGTCAAACAAGGAAATATTTTTCACGTCTCAAACGGTGGATTATTTTTATTAGCTTTAGTCAACTGGAATTTATTTTCTGATGACAGAATCTAAGTTTGTTATTAAATATAGAAAATTAAAAAAAATGGATGTCCGGAACTTTAAAAGATACTTTAGTTTAAGGAATTAAGAAAAATAAAGTCAAGTAATTGGTTATTATCAAAACAAGAATCAGCAGTTCATTATGTTAATACGCTTGGAGCCCTCATCAATGAGTTCGATGGATGGAGTGATAAGGAGTTTCTCTGTAAGGAAGTTTTGAGTTTGAGCCTCCTAGATATAATAATTTTTTATTATGAGTTTCATCCATCAAAATTAGATGCTCAATTCGAAGTGATACGTATTAATCGAGTGCTAATAACATCGAATATTATAGGACAATCCAAAAAAAATTATAACTTCACCTCGTGTAAAGTGTGAAGACTGAAAATTTTCAAACATAACAAAGCCGTGATAAAAAAAATTTCATCCACGACATGATGCATTAATGTCGCTAGTCTAAAAAAGTATCCAAGCACAAACACAAAGAGAAAAGTTTTCCTTCAATCGAAAGAAAATTGTTTATTGGAATGAGGTTAGCAAACGTGGTTAGAAAGAAATTTGGGATGGTGGAGGAAACTGAAATTATGTTGGGTAAGTATTCTTTTCTCAACTCATTCTTTAAAGTTTTGTCCATTTTTTAACCAATTTTTCTGATTTTTATAATTTATGTGTTCTTTAGGAAAGCATGCAAACTTTAATGCAATTTTTGATGGGTTACTGATTTTTTAAGTGAAGATTCGACTCAGAGGATTTTGCCCAAAATTGATTTTTAAGTGAAGATCTAGAGTGAAGTTCCTTTTTGTAAAATATCTCCAAACTCAATTTTATTTATGTCTCCAACTTTATATTAAGACCATTTTTAATCTTTCAACTTACAAAGTAAGCTTTTAATAAATTATAATAAAGTAATTCTTCTAATATGTAATAGAAGGTTGCTTTTATTACAGCTACACTACACGATACGCGTAGCATCCAAATAGAATATATAATTATTTTTCAATCAATATATTTATTGGAAGAATAATAAAACAAAAAAACACCTGCTCTTAATATCATATATTATTTTATTGTATAATAATGCATTCATTTTTTTAAATGATCATGTCTTATTTGGATTTGATGCTAATGACACGGTTTAGCAAAAAATATAACGTCCCCATCTAGACATAAAAATGACACAGATTTTGTCAATAATTCACTTATTTAAATTCAAACTCGAGGCCTTTAGATCTCAAAAAAATTGATTTCACAATTTGTCAAAGATTTTTCCATGACCTTTGCATGAAATTACACAAGGACATCTATACACATAAGTCACAAGAGTCCAGCTCGATCACCTATCAGAAGAAAGAAAAATGATGAACAGAACTTGGGTCATAAACCGTAATGAGAATCCACAAGAACACTTGTGAACCTTCAGTAATAAAAAAAACTAAGTAATATCTTCTCAATTCTCATTCTTTCATTTTTTAAAATTATTTTTCCTTTTCTTTCGCCTATCTGAGCAAGCAAATAAGCGAACTTCACTTCTAATAAGATTCTCCTTCTCCTCGCCTCACAAAATAAAAAAATGGGTACAAAGAACTCAATGAGAATAAAAAAATTATAAAATATGAAAAAAAATCAGAAATCAAACGAGTGAAACCAAGTTTCAAAATCATCAACAATCGTAAGGTGCATTTTATATCATCATAACTTTAATCATGGAAAATATGTATGCATCCAAAATGTAATACAAAATATCCTATGCACTATATGTCCTCGCATCATATAATAGCCTACTACAAGTACATTAACATATCAACACTATGCACCCAATATTGTCCTTCATGAGAAAGCTTGCACCCGCAATGTTCTCTCATTACCATAATTCATCTTAAGTATATCACCTCGCCCTTTGTGAGTCATCACTTCGCTCCACAACTGGCCACCATGCATGATCTAATACATATGCATGATGTATCATATAACAAGATAATATTTTCACATACTTTATAATTTGAAATATAAATTTTGACACGTAATTCATAACACATAAGCAATGTCACATCCAAAACATTCAATAAATTTGTGAAGATGATTATGGGCAAAAGCAACCCTATTACACCTCAATCGCTTTTTTTCGCTAAGAGGTAAGGCACGCATCTTATCAAGATAAGTTCTTCAAACACAAATAGAATTTTCTCTCTTTTACAATAATAAACTCACACACAATAAAATAAGAAAGAAATAAATGAAAATTATTTTTCCAAAAAGATTTATGCTTGCATGATTATGTTCAAGAATGATTGTTTCATCTTCTTTAATGATGGATGTCTTTTTTTATATCATTCCTTTCATTCTAACCGTTGTACCTTCCATACTTAGTCATTCCATAGAGAACTTTTAAATAAATAGACCATTTTTATTTTTTGATATAGATTTCATTCACCTAATCTCCAATTCAGTTGACCAGTACTTTGTTTTGAATAATTTGACCCTCTCGACAAGTGAATCGATCGACCGTTTCTCCAATTCGGTAACTCTTTTTTGGTTTGAATTGTCACCCCTTTCTGTAGGTATTTCAGTCGATCAGTTCTCTGATTTAAATGTGTCCCTCCTTTTAGCAGGTAATTTGGTTTACCGCTTCTCTAATTCGGTCGATCACCTTGAAACTTCAGCATAATTAATTTTAATCTTATCGTTTAAGTCAACCAGTTCTCCAAACTTATCAAGCGATTCAGTTGAAATGTTTCCATTTTGAACTTTTTTGAAGTTTTATCATTTGTTACTTACACAAAAACATTAGTACGAATTTGTTCATTAGGTTTGTGATAATCAGGAATTATACTCTTGATCAACAATATTCCCTTGTTTGATGATGACAAACTCATGAAGATTAAGGAGACAATAATATGAAGATTAAGAAAATAGTATAAATGATATGACAATAATTTTCCTCCCCATTAGTCAAATCTCCCCTTAAGTTTATGTGTGTATATATTAACATCATTTATTCTTCGTGAAGTACATAAGTAAGAAATAGAGAAGTTCAAACATATGCATAAGAAATATAGCAATCTTAGTCATCCTATCTATTATCCCCATTTTGTCATCATCATAAGGGTACTTCATGCTCGAGAATTTGAAAATGGCAAAAAATATCTTGTGCAACCTTAAGGATCGGATAAAGTTCATTTGACCACTGTGTCACACGCTTATATTTTCCTAAGTGCGTGCGGCCTTAGTCCTTTATACCAAGGAACTAAGTAAGCCTGAAAAATCTGTCCAAAACGTCAATGTTTTGCTCAAAAACGTTCCTTCAATGACAATGCAAAATTTAACACAAAGAGATGGGAAAGGAATTGCAATAAGATAGTTACAACCAAGACATAAACCAGCCTTAGAACATAATACAATCTCTGGTTTGTAATGCTATCAAAATTCTGGAGTTTCCTGCCTGAACAACAATGCATTTGCATGCCATATATATAAGCCTATTAGGTAGTTAAGAAATCAACCCATACAATAACTACCCCACTCTAATTGTCTAAAGGGTTGTCCAAGATCCCTTTTGACTTACAATAACTCCCTAAAAACCCCCTAACTGCCGCTGCAACAGCCACTGCATCAGTGTTGGCCGCTTGTCAGTGTCCTAGGAAAACATCAATGTTTTCCAAGGCGCGCACATGGATTTCATGGGCGTGCGTTGACACTCTCCCCTGCACTGCCGCTCCGTTGTTGCTCTGCTTCCTTACATTTCCTGCGCCGCACACCGAGCGCACCTATATTTTCAAGCCACTTTCATGCTGCAACCATCCAAGACCACCTTGGCCAGGCCCCATGGGATTTGATCCATTTTCACGGGCGCGCCCATAGAAACATCGACGCATACCCGTGCGTCAGTGCATTTTCATCAATGCACTGCCTTGACTCCACTCTGGATGGGCAACATTCTTAGTCATGTCTGCTCCCCCAAGCCTTCCATTGAAAATCATCAACGCATTCATGAGCCACGAGGTTAGAGCGTAGTCATTCCCATCCCAGCAATGTTGTCTTAGCTACAACATGACTTCACCTTCACAAAAGAGAAACCCATCTCTTGTTTCTTGAAGAGCCTCCTCCTATTTCCTTTCTTAATACTTCATTGCATCACATTTTCTGCAACACCACAGAACATTTCTTTCCTTCGCCAAAACACATTGGCTACCTTCTGCAACTTTGTAGACCTTGTCAACTTTTTTTATTGTTGACTTCTCCTTAGCACCTTGGGCAATAACACCATTAACCTTTTTCTTGGCCAATCTACTCCCGATCGACCTTGAACATTGCTTTGCTTTCGAAAGCTAACGTCCAACCTTGTCTTCAACACCGAAAACATTTCATTTCTTTGTCTCCAACACCGAAGACCTTTCAGACATTCAAGGACTTTGTTGTGTCTATGACCCCTTCCAACCTCTGTTGGTACGATGTCTGTCTCATGCCACACCCAAACTCTTCAAATCTTTTAGTTTGAAGTGTCACTCCTTGAGGAGCTATCTTGGAGACATACACGCATGCCTCCTAAGTGCCGCACTAGCACCGCGTCCTCTTCTTTGGTGGTTGTTATCGTGTTCAATTCCTTGATTTTCCCACAATCCCTCTTAGAAATGGAGTCCACCACACTTGAAGCACTCCAACTTCCATGGTTTGCCACCTTTCTCCTGCGTAGCCTTACCCTTGGTCTCACCATCTTTGTCATGGGGAGGTTTTTCTCTCCCATTGGACTGTTTGTCCATTGATTTTCCTTTGATGGCTCTTTCGAAGTCCATCAATTTTTTGGCATGAATGATTGCCTCCGACAAGGTATTAACATCCCTTGTCTGGATCTCCCTTGCTGCACAATTTTGTAAGTCGTCCATGAAATAGAAGAGTTTTGCTCCTTGGGATAAATCGTCAACTTCAAGCAACATTGCACGAAATTCAGTGATGTATTCGTTGATTCCGCCAATTTCTTTTAACCCCCAAAATCTTTTCATGGCTAACGCCCAAGCATTAGCCTGATAGAACTCTTTCTTAGGTTCAACCTTGAACTTTTCCCAAGTCCCAATCCGAAATTCTACTCGAGTTTCGGCTTTGCGTTGGCGCCACCACAATGCATTGCTCCCCCATTTTCATCAATGCACTGCCTTGACTCCGCTCTGGATGGGCAACATTCTTAGTCATGCCTGCTCCCCCAAGCCTTCCATTGAAAATCATCAACGCATTCATGAGCCACGAGGTTAGAGCGTTACAACTCTCCCCCAGTCAAGTCATTGTCATCCCAGCAATGTTGTCTTAGCTACAACATGACTTCACCTTCACAAGAGAGCTCATCTCTTGTTTCTTGAAGAGCCTCCTCCTATTTCCTTTCTTAATACTTCACTGCATCACATTTTCTGCAACACCACAGAACATTTCTTTCCTTCGCCAAAACACATTGGCTACCTTCTGCAACTTCGTAGACCTTGTCAACTTTTATTATTGTTGACTTCTCCTTAGCACCTTGGTCAATAACACCATTAACCTTTTTCTTGGCCAATCTACTCCCGATCAACCTTGAACATTGCTTTGCTTTCGAAAGCTAACGTCCAACCTTGTCTTCAATACCGAAAACATTTCCTTTCTTTGTCTCCAACACCGAAGACCTTTCAGACATTCAAGGACTTTGTTGTGTCTATGACCCCTTCCTACCTCTTGTGGTACGTTGTCTGTCTCATGCCACACCAAACTCTTCAAATCTTTTAGTTTGAAGTGTCACTCCTTGAGGAGCTATCTTGGAGACATACACGCATGCCTCCTAAGTGCCGCACTGGCACTGCGTCCTCTTCCTTGGTGGTTGTTATCGTGTTCAATCCCTTGATTTTCCCACAATCCCTCTTGAAATGGGGTCCGCCACACTTGAAGCACTCAAACTTCCATGGTTTGCCACCTTTCTCCTACTTAGCCTACCCTTGGTCTCACCATCTTTGTCATGGGGAGGTTTTTCTCCTCCACTGGACTATTTGTCCATTGATTTTTCTTTGATGACTCTTTCGAAGTCCATCAATTTTTTGGCATGAATGATTGCCTCCGACAAGGTATTAACATCCCTTGCCTGGATCTCCCTTGCTGCCCAATTTTGTAAGCCATCCATGAAATAGAAGAGTTGCTCTCCTTGGGGTAAATCGTTAACTTCTAGCAACATTGCACGAAATTTAGCAATGTATTCGTTGATTCCGCCAATTTGTTTTAACCCCCAAAACCTTTTCATGGCTAACGCCCAAGCATTAGTATGATAGAACTCTTTCTTAGGTTCAGCCTTGAACTTTTCCCAAGTCCCAATCCGAAATTCTACTCGAGTTTCGGCTTTGCGTTGGCGCCACCACAATGCAGCATCCTTCTCCAAATAGTGCACCGCTATTTAAAATTTTGAGGCATCATCGACCACGTTCATGTCCTTGAATTCAGTTTCAAGTCTCCACATGAACTCATCAAATATTTTGGCAACTCGTGCCCCTCCATACTTTGTCAGTTCTGGTCCGACAAACTTCTTTGGCATTCTCATATTTTGAGTAATGCCGCCCACACCACCATGTGCCTTTAGCACTAGGATTTTCGCTTCCAACATTTGAATCCTCTCCCAGTGTTGTGCCTCCATGCGAGTCAACATTTCGTTCGTGGCCCGCAATGCATTATTGTTCTCCTCCAGAGATTCCACACATTTGGAGAGATCACCATATCCATCCAAACACTCCTCCATTGCAACTAGGCATTCCAGCAAATCTTGGTGCGACATGCCTTGTAATACCTCATCAAAGGAAGTGGCATTTCCCATAGTCCATGACTTGTGCATTGCCTTTTTCTTTCCCTTTCGGTCATACCTCTGCCCGGCATCATATCCTGAATCGGCCATGAAGGATTCTGGGCTCTGATACCAAATGTCATGTGCTTATATTTTTCTAAGTACGTGCGGCCTTAGGGCTTGTTTGGCTAAGCTTATAAGTAGGTTAAAACTACTTATAAGTAAATTTTAGAAAATTTACATGTTTGGTAACTAAAAAAATATACTTATAAGTTGTTAGGTAACTACTTATAAGTTGAAAAAAAATAAGCAGAGTTCCCCCTGCTTATTTTTAAAGTTGTTGGCTTATTAATTTTAACCAACTATATTACTCTTTTATCCATATTTTTTAATATTATTATCATATAACTTTAAAGATATATTAGTCAATATTTATTTTAACAAACATTACAAATACTTATTGATATTGTCAGCACTTTTATCCAAACATTGCTTATTTTTAAAGTTGTTGGCTTATTAATTTTAACCAACTATATTACTCTTTTATCCATATTTTTTAATATTATTATCATATAACTTTAAAGATATATTAGTCAATATTTATTTTAACAAACATTACAAATACTTATTGATATTGTCAGCACTTTTATCCAAACATATAACTACTTATATTTTAAAATAAGTATCAGCACTTAAAATGCTTATCAGCATTAGTGTTTATCAGTTATTTTTTATCAGCTAAACCAAACAGGCCCTTAGTCCTTTATACCAAGGAACTAAGTAAGCCTGAAAAATCTATCCAAAACATCAATGTTTTGCCCAAAAATGTTCTTTCAATGACAATGCGAAATTTAACACAAAGAGATGGGGAAAGGAAGTTATTTTGTTGCAATAATATAGTTACAACCAAGACATAAACCAGCCTTAGAACATAGTACAATCTCTGGCCTGTAATGCTATCAAAATCCTAGAGTATCGTGCCTGAACATCAATGCATTTGCATGCCATATATATAAGCCTATTGGGTAGTTAAGAAACCAGCCAATACAATAACTACCCCACTCTAACTGTCTAAAGGGTTGTCCAAGACTCCTTTTGACTTACAATAACTCCCTAAAAACTCCCCTAACTGCTGCTGCAACTGCCACAGCATCAGTGATGGCCGTCTGTCCATGTCCTAGGAAAACATTAATGTTTTCCAAGGCGCGCGCATGGATTTCCTGGGCGTACGTTGACGCTCGCCCCTGCACTACCGCTCTGTTGTTGCTCTACTTCCTTTCGTTTCCTGCGCCGCACACCGGGTGTCCCTATGTTTTCAAGCCATTTTCATGCTGCAACCATCCAAGACCACCTTGGCCAGGCCCTATGGGATTTGGACTGTTTTCACGGGTGCGCCCATAGAAACATCGACGCACGCTCGGGCGTCAATGCATTTTCATCAATGCACTACCTTGACTCCGCTCCGCATGGGCAACATTCTTAGTCATGCCTGCTCCCCCAAGCCTTACATTGCAAATCATCAACGCATTCATGGGCCACGAGGTTAGAGCATTACAACTAGTTGTTGAAAGTTTCTCACATTGTCTAACATGTGCAAAGAGCAGGAGGTCAAATCAAAGGGTTTGAATATATTTCAAAATAAGAAACTTGTGTTTGAAGCTCATGATCCACAATTAAGAGTTAAAGTTTGATATTCAATATGTAATTCGCTCATATCTTTATATAACATGTGAAGTACAATGATAACAACAATGTTACTCAAGAGTCAAGACATGAATATACAAATTTCATACTTCCTTAGCGAATGAACAATAAGTAAGCTCCCCATTATTGAATTTTCTAATATGAAGCTAGCATGATCCTCAAACATAATATATGGAGACATCTATTTTATCATATATTGAATTTAGTTACGTTCGCATCCATTAAAGTCATTTATCAACAATTAACGATCATGATAGACATTTTTAAAGAGAAAAGTCATATATCCTTAATATTTAACCATTCATAGAATACGAGATATCTTCACATTTTTTACCACAATAACACTACCACATTAACAAGAATAAAAATATTGGCAAGGATAAAAGTACAAATATACATTTTTTTCATGACATGTGAAGAAAATGATAGATCATGCATTTAAATCTCAAAATGTCATAATACATATCAATAAGGTTAGAACATTTAATTTCATAAGATAAAAAATCTCTATGATCCTTATTTTCAATGTTAAAAATATATTTATATGACGTTAGATAAATAGGAAATAATTATAAATGTCAAAATGTTAGTTAGCAAATATAATCAACTTATACAATCATTCTTCGCATTATTAAAATTAGAATTTCTTTAAGAATGACGAGCAACATATGAAGCCCTATTTTGCATTATAAAATTTTCAAAATCAAGTAAGCAAAATAATTTAAAATGTAAAAAACACATTCGTATATCAAGCAAAATATAGTAACAAATTTTATCAAAAGTGCAAGTTTCACCTCAAAATCAACATATTATCATAATGGATAATTAACAATTTTTTAATGCAAAAGTGGACATTTATTAAGAGATATATTAATACAGAATCAAATGTTTTGTATAAAAGCCCATAGCATCATAATAACATTTCAAATCATAACACAAAAAATGATACCCAATATTTGACTCTAAATCATCAAGACTAAAAGTACAACTTGCATGAGATGAATGCTTTATTGTAGATGTGCAAATATGATCTATAAGCATACCAAGAATTCTTCACAAACAAACTAATTTCAAAACATATAAAAGAAAATTAGACAAGTGCAAAAATATATGACATTTGAATTATTTAACACAATCATGAAATTTTAAATCATTCATTATTTTATGTCTTTGTATCACATAGTCAATATTATCTTAATAGTAAATAACATACCATCAAAAACATTTATTACATTGAAGTTAGAAGATCAAAGTACTAAGGATCGTCGACATTGAATATGTTAAATTTTACCAATATAGTCGAATGACATGTCTTCTTAACACATTATCAATTTTATGCTTTTGAATCTACCTTCATACTATGTTTGTGGTTCAAGCATCGTTGTTATTGTATTTGGTATCTGAATTTTTTTGGATCCAACAATATTAGTGATTGTTCCTTTAGGAACTCATATCATCTTCATGTGCAGTTTCCATTTTTGCATTTATATGCATATTGATCATGAAATTACAAAAATGACAAGTAATGTATGATTTTAAACAGTGATCATGTTTCAGTTTGAAAGAACTATAATAAGAAATATTTGATTTATAATGAGAAATTTTAACTTTCTTGATATGGTTATGAGAATTCTTAATTTTTGTATTATAACTATGAGCATCTTTATATTTAAAGTGATGATTATGTGAATATTGAAACTTTTTCTTCAAGTCAATTTTCTTATTAGACATTTTATTATTTTTTTTCATTTTAAGTAAACTTTTAAAAAATATCATTAGTATTATATTTCCGAATAGTAACAATAGCACGTTGATCATTCAAACACTTTTGCAAAACAACATTCTCCTTTTGTAGATCTTCATATTATGTTTTTAATTTTGAATTTTCAATTTCCAAAAAATCATAAGATTCATAAATATTATCAAATGACTCAATTTTTCTTTTCGAACACGTATGCATCTTTTTCTTTGTTCAAATATTCAATCAAGGTAGTCAAATTAGCATTACCACATTTCAAAGTCATAAGAAAATAAGTTGTTTTTTTCTTTTTCAAGTTTTCAAAATCATTTTGTAAAATATTAGAATCATTTATAAAAATTTTATTTTTTTTTCTTTTTGGGAGAAAGATACCTTTGAATTAAAGAAGAAAACTCTTTATACGCATCAAAAGTAATATCATCATCAGTATCACTATTAGAACTAGAGCAATATGAAGAGTTTGATTTTACCTCATTATCTTTATTATTTGTCATTAAGCACAAGTCGATATCTTTGTCACATTTTGTTAATATAAAGCCACCTTCATCCAATGTGATGTTTGTCTCATTTTAGTTCTCTTCATATTTGAGAGGTAGAGCATTTAGCAATAAAATTTATGTCATCAGCATCTAAGGAATAATAAAAAGCATTTTTGTTTCGAATAAAGATTTGCAACTGAAATTTATAAATCGTTATATTCAAACAATGGAAGATCAATAAAGACACAATCTATAATCTTTTGCGATCATTGAAAGTCATTTTCTACAAATGTTCACATATCAAAATTAGGAGAACATAAATATTCTTTCATTTATATTTTCAAATGAGAAAAGATTGAAGCATCAATATTCGATGGGTGAAAAATTGATTTTCTTTCGTTAATCGAGCAACCAAATGGGGTTGAATTGGTGTATACAAATAAAGAATAAATTGATTCCGATAAATATTGATAAAACTCGTTTGAGTATGCAATCAATAAAATGCAAGTGATATAATATAAAACTACTGAGAGAGGTAAAGTGCGCAAACAAATAAGTAATAATTAAGACAGTCATTTGTTGACGAAGTTCGGCCCAATACCTTGATCGCATCTCTGCTCGGACTTTTCTAACCTTAGAACCTCGGAGATCCACTAATACCACCTTCTAGATGATTCTAGATGAAGGCAACCCAATTAGACCTCAACCGTCTTTTATCTGTTCAAGAGGTAAGGCACATGTCTTATCACTATAAGCTCTCAAAATACGAATAGACTTCACTCATCTTTTCTCACATCAAGAGATAAGACACACCTCTTGTTAAGAATATAAATATAAAGATGTTGATCTTCCTATCGGCTTAAGCTTTTAGGATTGTTGGTAGCACATATAATTTAACATGGTATCAGAGTCAGAGGTCCTGAGTTCAAACCTCGAAGTTGCTCGTATTAAAAATTAATTTCCTCCCTTATTGTCCACGTGTTGGGCTTTGGGCTAGACCAAAGTTGTCGGCGGCCCACACGTGAGGGGGAGTGTTAAGAATATAAATATAAAGATGTTGATCTTCCTATCGGCTTAAGCTTTTAGGATTGTTGGTAGCACATCTAATTTAACACCTCTTATCAAAATGAGCTTCTCAAATACAAATAGAATTTCCTCTCTTTTACAATGATAAGATGACACATAATAAAATAACAAAGAAATGAATGAAAATTGTTTATTGCATGATTATGTTCAAGAATGATTGCTTCATCTTCTTTGATGACGTGCATCTTCATTTATACCATATCCTTTCATTCTGATTGTTGTATCTTCCATACTTGTTCATCCCCTAGAGGATTTTTAGATAGACTAATTGTTTTTATTTATTGATATATTTCGTCGATCGATTCTTTGTTTTGAATACTTTGACCCTTCGACAGTGAATTGATTGACCATTTCTTCAATTCAGTCAACTGATTCTCTGATTTGAATTGTCCACCCTTTTCGGCAGGTAATTTGGTCGACGACTTCTCCAATTTGGTCAATTCTTTTGAAATTTCAGTAGAACTAATTTTTAATTTATCATGTAGGTCAACCAATTAGTTGGTATGTTTATATTTTTTTATTTTTTTGAAGCTTTATCATCTGTCATTCATTCAAAAATATTAGTACCAATTTATCCATTAACTTTGACCTAAATGCGTCTATTTTTTCTGCATCATTAGCCATCCAACTTTGTATGTTTTGCACACTTAGTTCTTTTTAGTACCAATTTATCCATTAACTTTGACCTAAATACCTCTATTTTTTTCCTGCATCATTAGCTATCCAACTTTGTATGGTTTGCACACTTAGTTCTTTTATCAAGTACAACGAACATTTTTCCATTCTCCTAACTTAGTATATTCATTTAGATATTTTATGTCATTATTATAATAAAATATATCATATTGACTTCGTGGTACGTCATATGTGTCATATGACACTATCAATCGTGTATTTAAGATAGACATCATATAGAAAAACTGACACTTATTTGACGTGATGTGCATCTGAGTGATATATTTTATTATTATCGTAATGTAGAATGTTTATGTGAATGTATTCATCCAACAAAATGAAAAAAAATCTGTTATAATCGATAAAAGGATCAAACGTGCAAACATACATAGAGTTGGTCAACTAATGGTGTAAAGAAATATAGAAGTCAAAGTTGGAAGACCGTACGTGAAAATTAATCCCTAGTTGTGAGCTTGCATGCACGAACTCAACGCGAGCCCTAAGCGAACTCCTAGGCATGAGCAACCGCGATGTGCGAGCTTGCTTGCCCAAAACTCATGAACTTGTGGAAGTGAAAGTTCATTTGTGTGAGTTCGTGTACCTACGCCTATGGGGTAAGAATAATTTCATTATGTGTTTTTGCTTGAAATAAAAAGTGTTTGATTAGAATTTGGTTGAACAAGAGTAAGAAATAATAAAAATTTAGATAAATGTATTATTATGATATACATTATTTATTACTTTTAGACTTATATTATAAAAAATAATTAAAATAACATAATATATAATTAATTATAATGATATAATGCTAATTGATGTTAAACGAATAAAATAATATGAAAATATTAGAATAATTCAGAAAATAATCCTAATTATATGTTTTTTTGAAAATATATCATCATATATGGAAGTAGTAATTTTGAAAATAATTAAATTTATATTCTTAATTATATATTTACTCTTTAATTTAAGTATTAAAGAAAATAAAAAGATGAAGAATAGCCAAATTCCTACTTCATCTCGGAATACAATTATTACACTTTTTCAATTCCAACAAGGGATATTCATAGGTCGGGGCAGGCCCATCCAATTCTATTAATTTTGATTAGATCTTGTTAGATTAAATTGATGACAAGTTAGTCATCGAATACAATTTATCCAAATCTTTGTTGGATAGAGTTGGATCAATAAATCATCCAACTGAATTTTGATACTTTTTAATTATTTTTTATAGTATTTAACAACAACTATAGTTTAAAAAAGAAAGAAACATATATTTTCAAAAGTTCATATTTTTCAAGGATATAAAGTATGAATTTTATTATATTTTAATTTTAAAATAATATAAAACTTCGTATCTATATCAATTTGGTTTAATTTTAATAAAAAATATACAAAAATTTAAGTATTTGATCGAGTCGAATTAATTGAGTTTGAAATCCAACTCAGTGATCGAGTCAATTCAAATTAAATCCAATCTAATTAAAATTGAATTAGCTCAAATTGTTGGGTTCATCAAGTCACCACCTGGTGAACACTCTTAATTCCAATGCACAACATCATCTAACAAAATTATTTTTTAGTCCTCTCTATTCCTATTGTCTCCATGTTTGATTGCCATCATAAAAATAAGGCACTATTCTTGCCTTTATTATGCAACCAGGAGGTTGAGTGTGGATGAAGTCAAATCATCTGGTTGTTTTTTCATATATTTAATTTTCTATGAATAATATGCTTTAGAATAAAATATGTGAAATTAATAAAAAAATATAAATAAAATTTACTATTAACTTATCGATCTTATTCTTCTAAAAAATATTTACCTTTATTCTATAAATATTACAATAAATTTTGAGTCATTTCGAATGAAGTTTTGAATTGTCATATTACCGAACATTCATATGGTTACTGGAACAAAATGAATTAGATTGAGTCGGCTTGCTTTGACCCAATTCAAAATAGCAACCAATTCCAATATGATTCAAAAGTCATTCAGTCGAGTTGACAAGATTGAGCCAAACCCGTGATCGCTCATTATCATGTTGCACGAAGAAAACAGGTATCCGTAGCTTGTGATATGCAAATATAAGGTTTCAAAGATCCATCAACTCAAAAAGCTGAAAATTTACTCTTTGCTAATTTTGATTCAACATCTTTTTCATTTCTTCAGGTTGTTCATGCTCTGCAAGTTGCAGCGCAAAAGAACCGATGTTGTTTCGAATGTGATTGTACAACGTACGTGATATTAAGAGCTAAAGAGTGAAGGAACAAAAGATGATCATACACACAAACAGGGTAGCAATAAAAATACATATACACAAAGATAATGGCACATTATCTTCTCCATTATTAATGGTAATGGGTACGCATATACAAGACATAAAATTGTTCAAAGACCTAAAATCTAATTTCAAAAATGTGCAGAACTTCCTTAAGCTTACAGATCTTATCCCATCATGGTGCCCTAATGTTAATGCACAATTTTGACATAGAAAAAACATATAATAACAAACATGCATTATAGTACAAGAAATTAAATTATGTATTCTATCAACAATCCTAAAGCCCTATGGGAATGCATTTTTTATCTTTAAATAGTAATACAACTTTGATCTAGCCCACCTCATTAAAAAAAGAAATTAATTTTTTAAACAAGCTTTGTAAATAAGTTATCGATAATCACAAAAAATTAAATTTATAAAAGAAATAACATCTTTATATTTATAATCCTAATATGATTCATGTAATAACAACATAATAATAAAAATTAAGGACAGATATATCTATTAACAAAATGATTGAAATATCAATACTAAACAAATCAGATTGCTCCTATGTAACAAATAAATACCTTCCTCGCAATCTTTATAACTCAGGTCAATTAACAAATTTAGAGCAATGTTGAAGGAGATAACAATTGCTGTTCGCAGACTATGAGTTACAGCAAATTGTCTTCATATCTTGACACAAGTGATCAATGTAAAAGTAACACTAACATTAAATGCAACAAGTATTGAGTAGTCTAACAATGGAAAAAAAAGTGGCATCAGCCACACAAGCAACTCAGCAAGGGACCAAATAAGAAGTTGAAGAAAGAAAAGTTACAGAGAGAAGAAAGATTGAATTTTTAACATCAAAGATGATTCTTTGAAATCATTGACATGTAAAGCATAAGGAGACGGTGGGAGGTCACAAGTACTCATTCCTTCTAATTCCTGCGGCCACCGTATCCGCCTCCAGGGCGAGAGGCGTAGGCGGGAGCGGCAGCGGGTGCATCCTGCTGCTTCTCGACGCCGGGGAGGTCAGCCATGCCGAGGGACGTCAACATCTCGAAGGTCTCCTTGTCGACCTCGATGGAGTCGACCTTAATGGCGGACTCCTCGGGGACGAAGTCCATGCGGCGCTCGCGCTCCTCCTCCTGGAGCTTGAGAGAGATACCGCGAACGGGGCCCCGCTGGATGCGGCGCATCAGGTGGGTAGAAAAGCCGGCGATCTTGTTGCGGAGGCGCTTCGAGGGGATGATGGAGACCTCCTCGAGGAGCTTCTTGTTCGTGTGGAAATCCAGAGTGAACCGCGAGTAGAACCGCTCGATGAGCTGTCGGGAGGACTTCTTTACCGTCTTCGGCGTACACGACCCATTGTGGCGGTGGTGGCGGCTTCCTCCGGCGATCAACGGCGGCGACGGATTTGGTTCGCTCTTCCGTTTGCGCCGCGTTTTATCGGGTAAACGAAGGCTACGTCGTTAGGGTTTCTGTGGCGGGATTTTAAAGGGTTATATTTTGGATTAAGGCCATTCTTTCACTTGGAAGGCCCAATTTCCTCTGTTTTTTATTTGATTATTTTTCAATTATTTTTAATTTATCTTAAAATATAACGTCTTGCAAGTACTGTCTTTACTCAGACAACATCTCAAAAATTGGACTCTTTATATATTTTGTTTTCTTATTGATATCATTAAAAGTAGAAAAATGACCAGATAATTTTCAAAAATAAATGAGGGAAAGCTCCATCATATTGGGTAATTTGAGTTGTAGAATAGATATTATTTGGTTGGGTATTTAATGATAGGGAGATGAAGACTAATGGATAAAAAATAACAATGTTTGGTCATTCACAAAAATTGATCAATAATTTACACGTATTGATCATACAATTGAACCTTATAGGACTTGAAAGCTTAATATGAGGAATTGGTTAGAAAATGAAAATGTGAGGAAGTGGTGAAGTGTAATAGTGTAACACAAAATAATTTAAAAAATGTATGGTAAAACAATTTAAAAATAAAGGTCTAGATAAAAATATTATGAGAAATAACTCGTATTTATGTTTCGGTGCAGAAATGATTACAATAGTAAATAAATAAATAGAAGCTTAACCATGTTAAACCTTTTAAAAGCTGAAATTCAAACTTACAAACTCCTTTTGAAAAAAATTATTGGTTCAATTAGCAAATAGCAGTTTGATCAAGGGATAGCAATTTAATTCATAATAGGAGAATAACATGATTTGGTTAAAAAATTTAATAAAAATAGTTAACAGTTGAATTACTTGATAACTATATAATCGTATATATATATATATATATATATATATATATATATATATATATGTATATCTTTTATATGTGATAACATTTTTTTGGTAACATAATTATTATGACTTATTGTTCAAATCATATTAATTTATTTTAAAAATGAATATTATTTTATCATGTAAAGAAGAAAAAAATATAATCAATTTAAAGCAAAGGAAAAATAATCTTGTTTATATTGATAAAAACTAGAGATGTGAAATATTAAAACACAAATATGGAACATGACATTTAAAAATTAAATAAAATTTGTTTGAATGAAAAAAATTAGTATATTAGTACCCCTAAAAGTGTTTACCTAACGCCTCTTCTAGAAACGAAACTTGTAAAAAAACTATTATAGTGTCAAACAATGCCTTAAACACACTTCTTACTATATCTTATCAACCCATTCAAGTATATTAAAATCTTATTCGATCAAATTCGTGGAATATAAGTTAAATTTCATTCTGATTTTATCCTTCCAATCAACTTTTGTACTTATTTCTATATAAAAATTGTGTAATAAAAAACTTCTAACATAATTGAATATCATCATAAGGAATAATAAAAAACTATTAAAAAGTTTAAACAAAGGATAGAAAAATATTTCCTTACTAAAATATTTAATTTCTATCTTTATCTTATATATTTATCAAATAAGTCTGAATTACTTTTTTTCGATTATAAAGATCATTGACCTAATATAAGGAAATTAAATCATCTCATTTAACATTTGAATCTTTACAAAAGAATTGATGTCTTATTTAGTCCATAAGTCAGATTATCATCTTTGACCATTTTTTTCTTATCCAAAAACTTTCTCCCTCATATCATCGTTTGATACCCCATTTTATACATCTTTATTCCATCATTGACTCAATATCAAAACAATCCCTTAGATTTTGAGTTAAATCAGTAAAATTAATGTCTTAATCAATAACAACAACAACAACAACAACAACAACAACAACAACAACAAAATCTTATCCCACTAGGTGGGGTCGGCTGCATGAATCATACGATGCTATTACACTCTATCAGTAATCAAATTTTTTAGGTATTTATTCGCTAATAAATCTCGTTCTATTAGCTCGCCAAATGTTCGCCTTTGTCTCCATCTCTCTCTTTTAATCGGACTCCAGATTGTTTATTCTATCCTCCTTACTAGCGCATCTAATGACCTTCTCTAAACATGATCAAACCACCTCAAACGATTCTCTATCATCTTCTCGCTAATAGAGGCCACTCTGACTCGTTCACGTATATGGTCATTCCTAATCTTATCCTTTCTAGTATGATTACACATTCATCTCAACATCCTTATTTCAATTACCCCCACTTTATGTTCATGTTGTCCCTTCATAGCCCAACATTCACTATCATATAACATCGCTGGTCTTATAGCAGTGCGATAGAATTTTTCTTTAACCTTATAGGATACTTTCCTATCACAAAAGACTTTAGTAGCCTTCATCCACTTACATCAACCAGCTTGAATTATATGGTTAACATCATCATCAATTTCCTCATCTTGTCTTATAATTGATCACAAATATTTAAACTTTGTCACTTGAAAAATTATATCATCTCCTAACCTAACTTCCGAATCGTCTCTAAAGTGTCTATTCATGAAAATGCATATACTCTATCTTATTCCTACTTATACGAAAATCCTTTGACTCCAACGTGTTTCTCCATATTTCCAATTTTGCATTAATCTCATCTTTTGAGTCCGCTAAAAGTACGATATTATCAGCAAAGAGCATGCACTTAGGTACCTCCTCTATGATACTCTCGGTTATAGCATCCACAATTAAGTTAAACAAATATGAGCTTAAAGATGATCCTTGGTGTAGGCCAATTCTTATAGGAAATGCTTTCGTCTCTTCTCCTAGTGTCCTAACCTTAGTCAATGCCCCGTCGTACATATCTTGTATAACCTTAATATATGCAACACTCACTCTTTTCTTTTGCAAGGCTTTTCAAAGTACCTCTTTTGGTACACGATCATAGCCTTTTCTAAATCAACGAAATCATATGTAAATCTCTTTTTCTACTTCGATACTTCTCCATCATTCCCCTTAGTAAATAAATCGTCTCTGTAGTGAATCTTCCTGGCATGAATCCAAAACTGTATGCAGAAGTACTAGTCTCCACTCTCAACCTATTTTAATCACTTTTTCTCATAACTTCATTGTACGACTCATAAGCTTAATCCCTCTATAATTTGCACAATTCTGAATAT
>LTAE01004372.1:0-26441 GCA_001647135.1 Pontederia paniculata | reverse complement strand
TCTCGTGGAGAAGATCGGAGCGGGGACGTAGGCCAGGAGTTCGGCCGAACCTCGATAACAAACTTTGTGTTTGTTTTGTGTTTGTTCTTCTTACTCTTCTCTCTCTATTTGTGTTTATATTCATACTTGTTTGCTTCCGCTAATCATAACACATCTAGATTATAAGAAGAAGAACTAAAGATTTTTAATATACCAATTCACCCCCCCTCCCCCCTCTTGGTGCCATTCCAGATCCTACAAGAAACATGACTAATTTAGCACACATCATAATGATGACACATATATGATAAATATTCCAATACAAATACCGAGAATGATGAAATAATTAAGAAACTTTAAATGCTAAGGCAATGATATAGTATATTAAGAAGACAAAAGTCAAATGGTAGCTATTATAAACTTAAAGTTTAGTCAAACTTCAATGACAAATTTACTTTTTAAGAAGGTTATAGTATAAAATTCTGAATTTTAAAATAATAATAATAATAGTAATATAAGAAGAAAATGAATTTAGTGAGAGGCCAACAGTCCATACGGGGAAACCAAGTGCTCCACAACACTTGAAATTTACTTCCAATAATTTCATGACTCTTGGGATTATTATATGTTAGTTTCCATGGATTTTTTTCCTTTTTTTTCCTCCCTCTCTCTTTGCGTAATTTTCTTTCTCTATCTCTCCCTCTTGCTCAAGGCTCAGAAATAAAGAGGAAGGAGGGACACCGACGACGTAGTAGAGACGAGTGAACGCCACAGTGGAGGCCAAAGTTCGGACGAAATGAGAGAAATGATTGTATCGACAAAAAAATATGTTTAACGGGATTAAACAATGATATTTATATAATCAAATTTAGTTTTTGAAATCAAATTCCATTATTTTCCTATCTTTTTGGATATGACTTGATTGTTTATGAGTTAGAATAGAACAATGAAGATTTATTTTCATATAGGTATGATTGCCCCTATACAATAATTAAGCTTTTACGATAAATCCTTATATGTTCGTATTCTAGTTATAATATTTAATCTCCATGTTTTACGAATTTGGTTGTGTATTGATCGCTACGGTTAAATTGTGTCACACTACGGACCGTAGCGATAATCATATTATGGACAATAGTAAAATTTAGAAGCTTGCTACGGTTCCAACATGGCCGCTACGATCTCATTAGACGTACTACGACGTAACAGTAGCGCAAGGGTGCACTACGGTGGCAACCCTTGCGCGACGGTGTCATGTGCATGGCCACAGTGGGCCAAGTTTGCCACCATAGCGTATGCACATGCATGCTACAATCGCCAATTGACCACCCAAGTCCATTCTTTTTTTGCTTTTTTAATTATTATAATTATAAATTTCTAGTCGAGAAATTAGAAATGAAGCTAGAGAATTAGTAATAGAATCAGGAAATTAGTAATGAAGCCAAAAAAATTATTATTTATTTTATTACATATTAGAATAACTAAAAACAAAGATGAAAAAATATTTTTTATTTTATTTACTTATTAAAATTAATGGAAAATGGGAAAAAATATTTTATTAACTCATTGGAAATAACTCGAAACAAGGCTTAGAAATTAGAAACGAAGTTGAAAAAGTATTATTTGTTTTATTTACTTATTAAAATTAATTGGAAATGAAATTAAGGATTTATTATTATTGATTTATTTATTAATATCAATTGAAAATGGAGCCAAGAAATTATTTATTATTACAATAGAAAATGAAGTCGAGAAAATATGATTTATTTGTTTATTTACTTATGTTAGTAAGTATTAATTTAATTATGGGATTACAAAATATATAGTGAATTATTGTGATGATAATTTCTTTCAGTCATTCGATTAGTTGATAGTTTAATTTAGTTGCACTATTTCTATTTGAATTAGTTTATTATTCTCCCTTATCACGATTTATCGTCCTTATCATGATATATTATTTCGAATTCGAAAATCATTCCAATAGTATTGCTATGTGGATTCTCAATCTCAATAGTATTATTGTAGCCTCATAATATTCTCTCTATCATGATTTGAATAATATTATCTTGATTATTAATAGTCAGTTCATGCTTTACGAATTAACACATAAAGGAAAAGTTATTGCTATAATTCGAATGAATCTCGATAATCTATCATCATATCTAATTTCACGATTTATTTCAATCTTCATGAGCTTATGTATGACTTAGAAGTTTCTCAAGATTTGTCATGGAGC
Source organism: Pontederia paniculata (assembly GCA_001647135.1). Classification (NCBI taxonomy): domain Eukaryota; kingdom Viridiplantae; phylum Streptophyta; class Magnoliopsida; order Commelinales; family Pontederiaceae; genus Pontederia; species Pontederia paniculata. Next base: position 24,226 of record LTAE01004372.1, on the reverse strand, counting down.
TTTTTAACCTTGTCATATGATATCCTAATCCTTGGATTCATCAAACCCAAAGGATAACTAATAGGCTAATAAGGATAAATACCAGAATACGAGGGATTCCATGCTATAACTATACATTGTAATTATTGTTACTGATTTACTGATACCGAATGACGGATAGTTTTACTGAAGCCAACATAGTGAAACTACATGGCCGATGAAGGCAAAACACCGTCCTCACTATTACTATTGCTCAAGACTTTTCGTCCTGTGCAATGAAAAAGATTCGGCACAAGGTGTGTGATGCATCCTTCACTAAGAAAAGGACATTTATCGTGGCTTGATCCCCCACTAACCTACTAACATATGATTGTATTATTTCTTATAAAAGTGAAGAACTCTTCCAATATAAAGAAATTGAAGAAGTTGAAAGAACAACTTCCCATGATCGTTGTTATCGAAGAACGATATCAATATTATATGATCATTGCTATGGAAAAGATAATACTAATATAAAATTACTATTATAAAAAATGACATCGAAGGATTACCGGATATCGACTCAATGATTGATGATTAATGCTATCAAACAAGTGACATCAAAGTACCACCGAACATCAACTCAATGATTATTATTATCCATCAATTACTGCTATTTTATTATTTATTGAATCATATGATAAAGATTTTTCTGCCTGTCGTCTTGATTTTATATCACGCCACATTACTTCATGTAAATCACATGAAATATTTATGCTTAAAAGAAGTTTATTTATTGTGTTGTGTGATGAATTGATAATTGATTTGTTGATTCATATTGTTGATGTCGTCACATCCTATCAGAACTATTGATCATATGCTAATGTACTTCCATTGATCATTAAGTTAAAGTAATGAGGATGAGCGATTGAATTTTACCATTACCTATATCAGATGATTTCATGATACTCCATCAAAATACTAAATTTGATGATGTTATACCTCTGATCTATCTATGTCGTTCTATGGCTACACCAAGTTATTGTTTGATAAAGAAAATTTTATGCTTGTTCTAAAATGAATAATCTATGTTCATTGTTATGTTATTCACATGAGCTTTTCAAAATCTTACTGAAGAGGATCTCTCTTACATTGATCTCTGCAAGTACTTGACTTCTTATTTGGCTAGTTCATGGTGTGTCCAACGATGAAGCTCTGGTTGCTGTTGCATATGGCTAAAGACTCCTTTTTATTATCATTATGCTATATGTTGTGTCAGACATTGAGTTGTAATAAAGCGCTAGTGTGTATGCTATTTGGAATATTACTTTGGAGTCATAATTGGAATGATTGTATTAGTTTACTTTTAGCTTTTGTGCCTATTATACTTTTGTTTCATTTATATTACTTTTATGCTTTCGCTGATGTGTAACCATTATCGACCAATCTTGGTCAAGAAAATGGTCAAGTAATGTCATGTACTAGCGTTTATGAGACGAGGCTTCTCCATGGGGTGAAGGTTGAATTACAGGGCGTTTCAAGAAGAGTATGACTACATTTTCGCTTTCAGTTTCCTATAACAAAATGAGTCTCACGAGCATAAGGAAAGACAAACAAAAAAGGAACATGTATATGTAGTCTCTCTCTTGATTAAAACCTTTGATGGTTAACCAAGTTTGGTTGGCACACTTGATTAGCAGGAGTGTGTTCCAGGCATGACGGAAGCTAGTAGCCCCGAGTTCGATCCCTGGAGTCATCAATCTGGCCAAAGGAATATCGCTCTGCTCTTTACCTCGACTCTGGATTAGTCAGGTGCTAATAGCCTTGGACACTGAGGACCCCAAGCGGGTTCCCAAAAAAAATCTTTGATGGTCAAAAGAGGATTTGTGATTGAACTTTTTAACCTTAATCTATAAAAAGGAAACAAATGAATGTGACAACTTGAATTTATCAAGAAAATATTTAAAGCAAAGAGAATCTCACTACACATTCTAACCAAAGATATCATGAATCAAATTTCAAATACATTGGAGGCATATACCAACAAGTGATCCATTAGAATTCTAGATATTTGGATTTACACCCGAGAAAAGAGACAAGAAAGAAAATCATGACAAAGGTAAGTCCAAAATTTGAATACTCTAATAAAAAACATTAACAATATATAGCAAAAGGCCTCAAAAAAACAAAAAAAATGTAGGTTTTGCAATATCAAACATTACATGAACATTTTGCTTGAATTCTCAAATATTTTCTAACATCAATCATCACATATTTTTTATCGACCTTGATATTGGAAATGGACTAATACAGTTCGTAAACCTCGACAAATTATAACTTTGGAATTTGATTTTTAACCTTCTTAGTTGTAATTAATCAAGGTGATACGAATACGAGATGAAGTCCCCAACTTCATCTTTGCCATGAGATTAGCCCTTTACTCGTCAAATCACTAGATCAGATGAAAATTAATTTGGGAAATGAACTCAAATTCTAAAATAGTTCAGTTAAGTTTGATCATTGTATCCAATTAACAATGATTTATCACAAATTTTCTAGCCTTCATTTCATTGCAATTGTCATAAATTGGAAAATGATCTTTCAATCAATTTCTAAATGATTACTCTCTCAAGATTACTTTAGTATGTTGTGGTGGACCTCTCGGCACACCTAATAACAAAAGTATTGGGGGAAAGGTAACTCAAGGGAAAACTAACTATTGCAAAACCAATTAAGGTAGAAAACTTAAAATATGATTTGTTAATAAAAAGGACATTCCTCAGGCATCTATATTTCAAGCATGATGTTTCCTAGAATAAATAAAAAGAAGTTACGTATTAGTAGTGTCATGTTCAATAATATTTCTTCTTTGTTTGTCCTCTTCTCTCTTCCTTTTCTTTTCTTAATACAAGTTAACATAAATTTCTAAAACTTAAATAAGACATTTATATTCAGTCACACTTATATTCAAAATTTAATATGACGTACATGTCCATGCATGCTCCTGATTCTTCCTACTAGTTGAGAGAGCTATGTTCCTAACCACTAGATGTAAACAAGAAAGAAACAAATAGAATTTGATGACCCAGTTCATGAAATAATGTGTTTCTTTTGTCTCGGTATAGAGTTTCTCTCCTCCATAATAATAATAAGAGCTAAATCCTAGTGCTTTATTTATTTAAAAGATCTAAGTACATACATCATAACAGGTTTACCTAATAATTCATAATTTTTATTAGATTTCTAACATCCCCCGAAAGCTAAGCACATCAATTTAACGGCTCAATTTGTTAAAAATAACAAGAAATTGTTCCACAACAATATGTTTAATGGGAACATATGCAAGCTTAGTTGAACTGCAAATTTGCCATTTTGATCCCTCTCCCAAAAAAAAATGATGAACAATATGAATATGTTTAGAACGACCAGTGAAGAATGACATTGACAGCAAGAGCACATATACTACGATTATCACAAAAATTAGTCCTACATTGATTTCGAAAACCAAGTAAAGAATAGTGGATCGTATCCAAATGATCTCACTAACATTTATGAGGAGTGCATGGTATTCACTTCTATGTTAGAAAGGGAAACATAGTTGTTTTCTACAATTCTATGATAAGAATTGGACCAAGAAAATACATAAACCAATAATTGCTCGACGATCATCAACATCACTAGCTCAATCTGCATAAGAAAAATTAAGAATATGAGTCAATCCAGAAGAAAGATGTCGATCTCTATGATAAGTGAGTCCCTACAAAGTAGTTCTTTTTAAATATCTAAAAGTACTCTTGACAACTTCTAAATGATTTGCAGTAGGAGTATTCTTATATTGAGACACTTGATTGACAATGGAAGTGATATGATTTGGACGAGTAATAATGAGATATTGAAGTGCTCCAACCATACTATTACATTTAGAGGGACTATCAGTAGGTGTGCTATAAGTTAGGTTTAAACACCTTATGTTGAGAATGAGCATGAGTACATACAAGTTTATAAAACAAGATTAAACTTCAGCAGTAAATAAATAATATGATTGTATTGTGTCAATATAATACTAGTAGATGTCATATCCACTTCATTTCTCAGAAAATACTTCTAAACTTCCTATCAAGTTCTTATTTCATTTGTTGAATTATTTTGGGGAAATTACTAGTAAGAATGATATCATCAACATAAAATAATAAAAGAATTGGATACACCCCCTGACTATAAAGAAATAGAGAAATCTATGGGGCATTGAGAAAACCTAAATGATATCATAACAACCTCAAGTGCATGAAACTTGTTTCAATTTATAATAGAACGTTGCCATTTACAAATATATTGAGAGTTCTCCATAGTTCAAAACTAAGTGGTTGCTCTAGAAAAAATTCTTCTTAAAGATAATAATTGAGAAATGCATTCTTGACATCGAATTGTGTGAAACCTATCCACAATTGTAAACAAATGAACTATTAAAATGAAAAAAATGATTTTTATGCAGGACTAAAGGTTTAAGAGTAATTTTCATGCATGATCCCCCAACTTTGTTCTCCGGATCTTGTTTATTCTTCAACTTCTTTCGTCGTCAATTCTCCAACTTAAAGCCTTGTGCACATTGTTCTTTTACCGATTGCAGTGAGTTCTCATCCTAATTTTTTGATTGGATGGCATCTTGATGACTTGCCATGTCACCTCACCATGCCAGATATCCTTTAAATATGATAGATGCATGGCTTAGAATTACTTCCTCCAAATTACCCATTTCCTCTTTCTTTTTCAAGATTTTCTCCTCTGCACGAGGCACGAGCGCCTAAAGTTGCTCCTATGCCTGAACACGAAGTCGCTTTACCATTTGAGCGCCTGAGGTCACACCGTCGCATAAGGTCCCTCCCTTGAGATTCTATCATTTTACTGCTTTTATGTTCTTTTTTAGTTTTCATGTTGAAGTTAATTTTTCATCTTGATCATAAATTTACGACTTCATTATTGAAAAAAAAATGGCGATGTTGTCTCATTGTTTTGGCTATGTTGTTCTATTTTAAATCATAGCCTTGAAAATTCAGTTGGTTGTTGGTTGTTTTATGAAATATAATATTTTTTCTTTTCATTTACTTATGGCCTCGATTGTTGTACTCACTTCCTCTTTCTTTCTCTCTTCCTCATTGACCTGATTTTCTAAGCTATGCAATCATGACAATTAAGAAAGCCCTTGAAGGTACTCAAGCCACAAAAGAGGTTGAGATTGTTCTCCCGTTTGAGACCTACTCGTCTTACAGATCATTCACCTTGGGTTGCTGCCCACAGACCTCCTTCCACTTGAACATAGCCTGTTGCAACACCTTATGGGTAAAACCTCCTATTTTACTGACTTTCTTGTAATGACTTAGTTATCTCATCCTTCTTAACATTAACTCAAGTATCTAACTAACTCAACATGATTAGTTTTCCCTTCCGGACAAAATATCTGAGATTAATTCAACAATCCTAGCAAAATCTGAGATTAATGGCCGCTAGGACACATAAAGAATTTGATTTTAAATCTATTGTTAATCTCGTGTGCTATGCATGCTCCCTTAAAATCGTAACACTGATTAAGATCATTTTGATGGTTATTTAAGCCTTTTGTTCACGACTTTTGTATCTCTCTCTAAGGTGCCGTTTGGATGCAATAACTTGTGTTCTTGTTAGTTCCCAAGAATTAATTGATTAGACAGATAAATTTTGATTTGATGTTTGGATGAAAAAGCGTAATGATGAAAAACTAAAAAGTTGATTAGATATTTTAGTTTGATGAGTGTTTGAATGAATTTCTAGAACTAAAGTATTTTTATTTTTTTAAAAAAAATAAAAAATAATTAAATTAAATATATATATAATAATTTATTATTATTTATTTTATATGCTTACTAAAGTAATTAATATTATAAAGTTGCTTTAAAAACTGCAACTAATAATTATTATTATTTACTCATTTAAATAAGAAAATTGAATATAATATAATATTATATCAAATAATAATATCACATATTAAATAATTTTTAATAGTTTTATTAAGGATGAATTAGCAAACAAATTCATACCAAAAAATAATTAAGATAATATAAATATTTAAATTGAAAAAGGAGAAACGTAAATTATGTTCTTTGATTAATAATTAATATTATAATTTATTGTAACTGATAAAGTAATAAAATCCAAATATAATCTAAACAACACTTATATTAATTTGTTATTATAAAATAATATTAATTCAATTATTTTTTTAAGTTACTATTATAAGCTAACTAATGATAATTTTAAATGAGATGACATTTTGTTTACTCATTTGAAAGATAGTTTAAATAAAAATTATTTCAATTGCATAAATATTATTACTATTTTAAATTTTACCTTAATTAAATTCAAACCAAAATCCAAGTTTTTATTTTTTTTAAAAAAATATTAAAATTTATCAAAATAAATTAATAGACATGTTTATATTAATAATTATAATTATAATAATTTAAATATATTTCTCTGTTTTAGTTTACTATTTTTTTGGCAAAGAATATAATTACTTAAAGTATTAATAAGTTAATATATAAATTCTAAAATGTCACATCAAGAATAAAAGAGAAAAAAAGAAAAAAAAGGTTGGTTCCACCCTTTCACGGAACCAACCTTAGTTCTTGTCAATTGCAAGAACTAAAATTATCAATTTCTGGTCACGTGATAGGTTTGACCAGAACTTGGTTCTGCAATGATTACTTTTATTTTTGCTTATGTTTGGATGAACTAACTAGAACTAGGGCTAATTCTGGCCCTAGTTCTCCCTAGTTCTGGTATCCAAACAAGGCCTAAAGTTAAATGTGACTTGCAGATTCTTCATAATCAGATTCTTTGTATTTAGTCTCAAAATTGACTAGAATTTTCTTCCATGTTTTCTCTTAATTACGTAATGATTTTTCCATGAGTTGTTCTTCTCGAGCCTTGATAATTGTTTCCTTCAGGTCTTTGTCACCATTGCAAAAAACATAATGTTTATCCATCAGTACATCTTCATCTTCAACATCAATATTTAGTTCCACTTCATCACATTAACATCTTCTTGATATCTATAATAACCATATCGAACCTCAACTTCAAATCCATTTCGTATGAAATATTTTGTTGAAATATGTTTTCTTTGGCTAGCACCTCCAAGTTAGTTAAGTTGGTGCTATTTGAAATCTCCTTTGTCCGACCTAAAGGTGGTTGCATTTCTTTCATTATCTTATCATTCATCACTGAATGTTGACTTGGTGGATTATTGGAGACAATGGTATCTTTATTACACATGTGCCAAACATAGGCATGAACTTCATTACATTGTATAGTAGCTTAATACATTGCCAATACAAAAGTATCATCATGTTGTTTGCCAATCTTTTCCAAATTCCAACCATTGGCAGGATATTAACCCTTAAATATCAAGACTTTTCACCTTATCATCTATTTCCAGCAAAGTCATTTTATCCACATCACCATTAGCATGTCTCAACATGTCCACCATAGTATCCATACTCCTTTTGTCATCACTATACTGAATGTGTATATCAAAGTATCTTGATTCGTTAGCTATAAAAAATATAATACAAATAATTTAATAGAATTCACTTATAAATTTTGTGAATCAAATAAATAAATATTATGTGAAAATGTACATAATTTAGATCAACTAAACCCATAGCATAAAAATGTCTAATAAACAAACACACATTTTTGTTGTAGCTTTAAATGCTGTGGGACCATGTCTAAGTTGGTGATCCATCATTTAAAGAGTGGTCCATTATTTAAATACATGCTAAGATTTTTTTAATAACAAGCATACAATTGGTTTTTTTTGATGAGGATGCTCCACATTTATAACAATTCCTCATGTTAGTACAAAAAATTAACTTAACAACAAAGACAAATATGTCAGCTAAAATATCAAAACAACGATTGAGAAATGAGTTTGACAAGAAAAGTGTGAATATTCGAAACATACAATAGTCGGTTTAGTTGGAAGAGAAAAATTAAGAATACGATAGATAGGATAAGTGAGAACATTACCTACAACTAGCGAAGAAATCAAACAGATCAGGAATGTTGCATGCTCAAGGATGTTGTTGGGATTATAGCATCGAGGGATCGATAAAAAATAAGACATGAATCTAAAAGCGAACAGTAAAGATTGAACATAGATTTTAACGTGATAAAACTATCCATGTGAACAAGAGGGAAACATCCATGGCAAAAGAGAACGTCGTCAAAGAGTTTTCAATATGAAGAAGAAGAGTGTACATCATAAAAAAATCTAATCCTTATCATCTAACAGTCCAAACCCTCCGCTACCTCCATAGATTCCCTCTTTTCTCATATTTTTTTCTTTCACAATTTTGAGTACAAGGTATAATAATTCAAGTCACAACAACAAATGTTGTCATAGTGAACATCACATCATCACAAAGTAGTAGGGAGGCCAATGAGGGAATAACCGCACAATGGCACAAGGAAGATGCCATAAATAGAAAAAAAATCCATGGAGAATGCAAATTAGAAATCCATGAAGAATGTGAACAAAACAAATAGGGACAAACAAAAGTGTCAGGGATTATGAGTTTTTTTGGATTACAAAGGTGATTAGGGATTTTAATAGTGAAAAAAATGTCAAAAGATGGGTGACAATAAAAAGTGGGATGATTTTTTTAATCTAACATGGTGAGACATGGCATTTTTTTAGTAGAGAACAATGCGTGGAGGCATGTAAGGAGAACTTGCTATACCCGATAAAAGTATGAAATGCACAATAGATACTAAGTTTGAGGATTGACGGCGAAAAAAGGTTGAAGGTTGAATAAGATATGAGGATAAAGTTGGAGGACCACATGTGAAAATTAACCAAAAGTTTAATGAAAATCTTGGCTAATAGTTGAGTAACCTTAGCAACAAATCATGATTGAAACTTATCCGTAGGTGATAATTGATTTTAAAGACCCCTTAAGAACCAATAATACTTTCTTGCATAAGCCGATGAACAATTTTCCAAGCATGATTATTATGCATAGGTTTAATTTCATCACACATGGCATTAATCCACCAATCATCCTTTATATCGTGACTATAAGTAGATGATTCCGAGATAAAAGGTAGTTGTTGAATATAACGCTGGAAATCAACACTGAAAATAGTGTAGTCAACATATAACTTAGAGGATATTGAGGGGAGGCACCAAGATGTAAATTATAAGAATGTGCGGAGGTCTTTGTTGTAGCACTGCCATTAGGAACAATCTATTGATTAGATCACTTTTAGACTCTACTGGATGGTCGGTAACAACATTGTGGCTCTCTCGAGTTCATGAGCATCATCAACATGACTTGGGTCTTCACGTTGATGACTTTGAATTTGTGGGATATGGACTGATGAAGTCGGGTCAATAAATGTATCCACAAAGGAATTATCTTGATTTTTTATTAAGCATAATATCCATCCATTTTCTATTAGAATTGGATGATGAAATATCTAACTTTGTATATGGGAGCTATGCAAAGACTAACTCAAATAAAACCAAAAGACAAAAGAATCTCTATCCAAGCCTCCACTTGCCAATAAAAAAGGAGGAATTATCCTGATACAATTAATAAAAATAACATTATGAGATACATAAAATTATTTACTTGCAATGTTAAAGGACTTAGAGCCTTTGACTCCATTGTCATATCCTACAAGAATGCATTGAATTGAATTACTATCCAGTTTGGTTCAATGAGTATTACCATTGTGAACATAGTCATAACTACCAAAAGTCTTTAACATACGATAAACATAAGGACACTATTACAACTATTCATAAACATAAAGGCAATTGAGAAACCTTGGAAGGAAATCAATTTATTAGATAAAGGCTTCAAGCCAAAGATATTTTGGAACAATCTTATAGTGTAGCATATTAAGAGACATCTCACATAGATGACGATGCTTTCTTTCAAAAATACTATTTTTGACCAAATTCTTGAAGCATTTGAAATTTTCATATATTTCATTTTTTACTTGAGAAGAAAAAATCATGTTTAATGTGAAAAGCATCAATATATTCAATATAACACTATGTGAGTGAGAGAGAGAGAGAGAGAGAGAGAGAGAGAGAGAGAGAGAGACTAGTGAAAGGTGCGGCCCCCAAACATCGTATCTATTTTTTGAAAAATGTGACAACTTCTTATCTCTAACATTGGAAAGGTTTTTTTTGTGTTTGCTTTCCAACTTGACATCCATTGCAAACAAAAGAACTATCTTTATTAGATGTGGAAGTACTAATCAAACTGGATGCAATAATTTTTTTATAAAAAAATGAAATTAGAGTGACCCAATATATCATTCCATTGTGTTAAGGAAACAACAAGAACCTTATTAATGAAACAAGTAGCAAAACTAGGAATAAAATCTAAGATGAGTATTATTCAAGATAGAAGCTAGATCCTTGACGATACAAAGGTGATGTCTATTTTGATCAACAACGGTCCTGCTTTTGCCACATTCCTTTAAAAATATGTGCTTTAGTAATAACATATAAGCTTTATAATCATAAACAAGTCGAGATAGTGCGATAATCTGATATTTCATGCTTGGGGCCTATAGAGCATTAACAAGATGAACATAAGTAGAAGTCATCTGAATATACTATCGCATGTTTGTGTTATGTTATGAACAATGTTTTGTAAACCGGTTCGGACCAGCCGGTCGAACCGGCTCAACCGTGAATCAATAACAAATCCGGTCCGTTTCAATGTTAAAAACCAAAATTAATAAAAAAATCAGTTAAAATCGGATTGAACCAGAAAAAACCAGTTGGACCACCTTAATTGGTTCAACCTGGTTATATTATAATTTTAATGCTTTTAATACTTGCTAGGGCTTCCAGGGTAATTTTGGAAATAATAAGATAAGAAAAAAAAAGAAAAGTTAAACCAGCCGCCATCCACATATTTTAGTCATCCCTAATATTTTAGTCGTCCCTAATATTTTAGTCATCCCTATTGTTTATTTTACTCACATCTTGTTTACAGAAAAAAATTGTTTTCTCTTTGCTTGACAAGACGGTGAGATCTCAACAAGGTGTCTTCTCTCAACTTTTTTTTATATAGGTGACGTTAAATATCTTCCTATTTTACTAAGAAAGTTATAAATTTATAATACTATCATCATCGTATCATCATGAATTCTTCTTTATGTTGCCTTCATGTGTCATCTGGTGTTATTTATTGTTTTGTCATCATTGTGAACATCTGGTGGACTTACGTCTAGGCATTCTTAATGCTATTTTTTACATTATTTAATTTATGAATCGTATTTTTTTTATTCCATGATCTCTCTTATTAGGCTAATTGACATAATATTAGTTTTACTTTTATTTTCTGCACTATATAATATAATTAGAACGCTTTACCTTTTTCTAGTCTCTTTTTGTCATTAATTTGTTATTTATATTATACATGGGTTCATAAGCTGATTACTAATTGTTATTCTTTTTTTTTCAATTTTTTTGTATTATCACATAGGATTGAGAATAATTTTTAAATTTTTAAAACTAGGTTTGAGAATAGTTTCCACAATTTTTTCTTGCATCTACAAAGAGCAAAAAAAAATTATCTATTTTTTTGTTATTTTTTTTTAATTTTACTCAATTAATAATAATTTTCTTCTTTTTTTCTTAATCTCAAATACTATACGATTTTTATTTCTGTTCTTTTAACAGAAATAATATCTTATCAAACTCAATCAACAACACAATCTTCTTCAATTCCTTGTATTGCACGTTCAATAAGACAAAAAACAGATGATGCATGGAAATATGCTAGTGAGGAAACAAATGCACAAGGAAAGAAGATTTTGATATGTGGGTTCTGTCAAAAGAAGGTTACAGGTGGTGGCAGTAATAGGATGAAACAACATCTTGCAGGGACTAAAGGAAATATTGAAGCAGGCAAAAAGGTTCCTTTAGAAGTTCGATTAGATATTAAAAGTTCATTAGATGCTATTTTACAAAAAAAGAAGGACAAAAAACGGCTACCTCAAGACTTGACATTGAATGAAGAAAATGAGAATGCAATTTTCATAGGAAAGAAAAGAACTTCTTCAGAGATCGAATCAAATTTTCATACACCTGCAAGTAATTCTTCCCAACCCAGTATTAAGGCATGCATGCAAAGTAAGGAAAAATGGAATGACACAGATTTAGCATTTGCATTATGGTTTTATGATGCTTGTATTCATTTTAATGCTTGCAATTCCTCTTATTTTCATCGTGCTATTGATAAAACAATTAACATAGGTCATGGATACAAACATCTTTCTTATCATATTTTTCGTGTGAATTTATTGAATGATGCTAAGCTTCATGTGAAATTGATTATTGACTCCTTTAAAAACACATGGGAAGATATTGGTTGCACCATAATGGGAGATGGATGGACAAATAAAAGACAAAGACCATTGATTAATTTTTTAGTTTATTGTCCAAAGAGGATTTCATTTATCAAATCTGTTGATGCTTCTGATATTTACACAAATGCAGAAAACTTATGCGATCTTTTTAGTGAAATCGTGGAATGGGTTGGTCCTCAGAATGTGATTCACATGGTAACATATAATGGAACAAACTATAAGGCTGCAAGATTTAAGCTTATGGAAAGGTATCCTTCTACTTTTTGGTCTCCTTGTGCAGCACATTGTGTTATCCTGATACTAAAAGATGTTGGGGATATATCTATGGTGGAAAGTCTAACACTTCTTGCTTCTAGACTTACTGTATTTGTGTACAATCACAAGGTAACTTTAAATTGGTTGAGAAAGAGGGAAGATTGGCAAGAAAATATTCGTCCTGGTGCAACTCGTTTTGCAACTAATTTTATTGCTTTACCAAGTTTGTATAAGCATAAGGATGATCTACAAGCTTTGGTTATCAGTGATGATTTTAAACAATTTTTAAAAAAGCCAAAAGGAAAAGATATAAAATAGATTGTGTTGGATGAAACCTTTCAGAATAATTGTTTGATGATTGTAAGGATCATGGCTCCACTCATGCGTTTGTTGCGACTTTGTGACACTGATGAAAGACCATCTTTGAGATACATTTATGAGGTCATGCACATGGCACGTTATGAAATTATGAATGTATTTAAAAATAAGAAGAAGTTGTACAAGCCATATGTTGATATTATAGATAATCGATGGGATCGCATGTTGCGCCAAGATCTTCATGCAATGACATATTTTTTGAATCCTAATTTTCAATATAGTGAATCCAATTTGTGCAGGGAGCCTGATATTATGCGTGGTGTGTATAATGTCATTGATAAGTTATGTGATGATTCTAATAGCACACTTATGTTTGATGAGCTAAGAATCTTTCGAGAGCGTGAATTATGCTTTTCTCGTCCAAAGGTACTTGCTTGTACCAAAACCACTAGACCAGGTAAGAATAAATATCATGCATTTTAATTAATTTTTAATTTTGTTTGATTAAAATTTATGTATATGTTTTGAAAATATGAGTTCTCACATTGTATTTTTTATTTTCATATTCAATGAAGATGAATGGTGGAGATTATTTGGTTATGACGTTCCAAATTTGCAAAAGTTGGCTATAAAAATTCTTTCTTAAACTGCTTCCTCTTCCGGATGTGAGCGCAATTGGAATGTCTTTGAACGCATCCATACTAAAAAGGGAAATATATTGGAGCATCAAAGGTTAAATGATCTTGTCTATGTTCATTATAATTTGCGTTTGAAAAATAGGTAAGTTATTAATAAACAATGTGTATAAATTGATTTATCATTTTTGCAATAACTAATTTTATCGTCACTCATAATTATTACTTTATAGGTTATCAATGTGCAAAAAGCCTTATGATCCAATTGATTATGAGCCTATCGAAAAAATTGAGTTTTGGATCATGGAGGAGGAAGAAGACGAAGAACTTAATTATGATGAGCTTGAGATTATGCTTCAAGAAGAACTTCCAAAAGAAATTGGGGAGTCAAGTCTCCAAGGTTTGATTCATCATATAATATATTTTATGTAGATTATACTTGTGACGTGTTTTAGATTTGATATATTGGAAACTTTGCTAATTAATTTATTTAATTATATTTTCTTTTTAGACCTTGAAGAGCATGAGTTTGAAGATGGAGATGGAGATGGAGATGATCATGATGATGAAAATGACGTTGAGTAATGAAAATGTCATGCATTGTGGATCAAATACTAAAACATTTTAGTTTGATATTTAAACTTTTTGTTTGATGAACTATACGAAGAATTGCTTTTGATATTTGAAATTTTTATTTCATGACTCATTACTTTTGCATGAAAACTCAAAATTATTATTAGTTCAATTAAAATTCAAGGCTACATATGTCATTTTAATTTTTAATCTCATTTGTTCATGTTCTTTTTTGCATAATAATAAACCGTCAAATTTCATTTAATTGGAGATGTTAAGCATAATATTCATTATTCTCCTTATAATGACTAAAATTTTTAGAGCATTGCATTGTTTAAAATATTTTCTTAAATCTCTCTTTGATATGTTATACATAATGAATTAATGTGTGTTGATTTATTCATTAAAAAAGTTTTAAAGTTTGATTATCATGATTACTTTATCATTATGCATTCTTTATATATAATTAATATTAATTTAATATAAATCTGATTTAATCCTATTGAACCGGTTTAATCGTGATCCAGTTAACAATCTGATTCATTGTCTGATCTGATTACGAAACATTGGTTATGAACAATCTCCTCTTATTAGTCAAACTTTACCATTATAAGGTCTCAAGGAAACAAACTTACCTTGATTTTTGGAAATAAAATCGTAAGCATTGTATCCACATTCCATTCATCATTTAATCAAATGTCACTCATAATAGTGGAAAGAACATTGATAACGTTTGATCTATTGGAAGACTTACCATAAGTGTTTGTGTGAGCTTCATTAGAAATATTAGTAGTTGCAAACTTCTAATTAAGGACCACACAATTGACAAACGACTCGAGCTTGATTTTGAAAAGTACTTTTCATAGGGAGAATTATCATGACCTGAAGGACGAAATGATTGTGCAGATGAAGGTATTATTGATTATGACCTTGCCCACGATCTCTTTGTGACCTACATCCTTTACCATGAAAACTTGTGTTGGTAGCAAGAGCTCCAATGACATCTCATGAATTAGTAATGAACATTCTTGATATGACAAGATTTTCATGTTGCAAGGGAGAAAATCCTAAGCCCTCGAATGCAACAATGGTGGCTCGGTAGTAATCGTGGTAATAAATATATAATAATTTTCATGAAGACCAATAAGACAACGCATAACTTTATTAGATTAAGAGACAATTTGAATTATAGCTAATTCAATGCATATATTCTTAATTTTGTTGCAAAGCTCAATGTCTTTCGTTGTCTTTGTTTCAAAATACGAAGTTCAGATTTAAATTGTACAAAAATAATAATTGTTAATAGAGTCCCAAAGTTCTTTAAATATATGCACATCTTGTGTATGAATTTCTTCAGATAAAATGGATTTAGTCCACCAATGAGTTCTTGGTCATGCACAAACCAACTAAGACACTTGGATTGATTTCAAGTATTAGTTTAGCTTATTCTTGATCCTCATCCGTTGTAGCATTTGTTTCTCTAATAATAAAATTTTCAGGATCATAAGTACTACTACCAATAAGGCTAGAACATTGCCAACTTTGCCCATGAATAAATGGTAAAATCAAAATTTTCCATAACATAAAATTTTTAGAATTTAGTTAAAATGAAACAACCTGCCTCAACATATTGGGAAATGACAAACGTTGCTTGCTCTGATGAATAATAATAATTCTTGAAAATTTATGATCAGATCAGTAAACAATAAGAAAAGTGATAATTTGAGGAAACTTAATACCAAATAGCACCTCAATTTTATTGCAAGAGGACGAAGAAGAAACAACTTTAGACCCGTGCGCAAAATTCATGAGTCATGCAACGTTAGAGGCCGAACAAAGGAAAAATCTTACGACGTGCGAAGTTGACTTCATATGCATATAATAAGGCGTGGACCTAGGACTCCAAACAACCAGACACGACGCGTACAAAATGTTTAAATATAATGTATTTGATAAATTTTGAAAAAAATACATCCTATGTAATAATTATTTTTATCATCAAATAAAAATAAAAATAAATTACAATTGAATTAACTATTTAACTAATATAATATATTAGTACTTAAATAAATTTAATAAACCAAAATTGCGAGATTGAAATCTTATAATGATTCAATTAATGAATTAAATAAAATCTTTGATCATGATATTCAGATTTTCGTGAATACTAAACCTTACTTCAATGGCTAAAAATTGTGCTAAAGGGGATGTAATGCATTTAAAATGGAGAGTACACTACATTTAAAATTGAATACATTTTTTGGGGAAAAATATATACATATTTCTGTAAAAAAAGATTTCTAAAAGAGGGAAAACTTGTACTAATGGTACAAAATTAATTATAAAGAATATGTTTCAATTATTTTCAATGCAATGACAAAAACAAGATACAAAATTAATTTTGAAACATATACAAATTTTAAAAGGTAATAAAAAATTATATAATGTATATAATAAAATTATGCATTACAAATGTAAAAAGATAACAAACTAAACAATTATATATATAGCTAAACACACGAAGTTCGCCCATGCATACAAGAGACAAAATTTGTATTCACAAACAAAGAAAAGAGAAATATATCCAAATAATTCTGCAACGAAGTCCCCGAGTTGCAACTTGAGAGGAAAATGAAAATAATTGCTTGTGGGTGCTTACACCAAATCATGTAAGACAAAGCAAATAATTGCTTGTGGTTGCTTGCACGAGTTGGGAAGCCGAATAAATGATTAGGCAATGTTGCAGTGTTTCGCAAACATTGCAACAAAACTTGCTCTATGCGGAATGGAACAACGAGCAAATAAGTTCGCATTACGAACAATGCAGTCTCGGATCGGCTGCTCGGGGTCCCAAAATTAACTTTTATTCAAACAACTGGTTGGCCTACTCTAGTTTAGATATAAATTAGAAAGAAACAATTATAAATGTATTTTTATATTGAAAGAAAAAATAATTTAATTTTTTATTATATTTTTTGATAAAAAATAAAAAAGAATATCTTCATTCGTTCCTAATAGTTTTTTTAAATAAAATGTAAAAAGAGGATACATTTAAAGTATATTTATTATGTTAATCTTATTTAATTATATATATATATATATAAGAACATATTCGTTTAATTAAAATTATGATTGAAGGTTTAGTCTCCTTCATTTCTTTTAAATATACTATCTAAAAAAATAATTCATTCACCTCCATTTTTCTTTATTTCCTTTTCCTAATTTTAATTTCACTTCATTATCTTTTCTTAAGGATTTTTTAACCAAACGATCCCTAACAAAAGGGGAGATAAATCCTTATTGTATTTATATAAAAAAAATCTGAACCTACAATAATTATTTTATTTTAACACTGGCTAGGGTCAGCTACTATATGCTTAATTATTCTCTTTGCATTTAACTAATTCCTGATTCTCCTTACCCACACTGGTTCTGCAGCAAGTGGATCGATAATCATGCTACTATTTCTTAAGATTATTGATGTGGTGCCTGTTTTTATTTTAAGAATGATATTTCCGATGTTTTTTTATTAATACAACGAATTTACATGCTTTTATGCCTTATGGTAGATGTGAAGTTACTAGCATCAGTCCCATAAGTATTTTGCCTTTAAGATTATTGATGTTGGCATGTTTCGTACAAGAAATGTCTAAATCCTTTTGAATTTTGCCTTTGGAACATCCATGCAATTTAGGCTGTTCCAGATGATGTTGATCAAAGCTGACAGACAGCACTAAGTTTTTGGGCAATAATTGTGTCCATGGGAAGTGATATTTCTATATCTGAAACTCAATTAGATACTTCCTTGCTGCAGCAACCTCCACTGCTCAGGCCAACATTACCACAATTGTTTTCAAATCCCAGTTGTATAGAGCCATTAAGATAGCATTTGAAATTTGAACTTGAAATTGTTAACTTCTGGTCATTGCTGTCAAGTAATTGAACAAGGATTTTGAACATGTATCTTCTGCTTCAATGAAGTTTTTGATGTTCTACATCTAACTAATCCTTTTGTATCTTGTACAAGTTCTCCTTTGAGATTATCTAGACTCCATTAATGGAAAATGTTACTTCTTAAAATATCCTTTAAACATATTACACGTGCACGCAATTGTGGAAGTTTGGCAAATTTTTAGGAGGATTAATTAGGCGAATATAGCATATCTCTTTCATTAATTTTTGGATATTGAGTACTCATCTCTTTCGACACGTATGACAGAAATTTTAACTTTATTTTGATTTAATGAAGTGTATGAGAAAAAGATAAGGAAATGTTAATTATTCTACAAATTAAAGAGAACATATATGCTTGAACTTGGGAGATAAAAGAAGGGGCAAAATGCCTTTTTTTACTTGTAAAAATCACTCCACTCTACAAGAAAGCTAAATATTTTGTTATTCCCAACGAATTTAAAGAAGAAACAAAATGTTAAGAAGCCTGAAATTCAACTTAATCAGTTAGTATTAAACTACTATTCAGCCACTAACTACTCGTCTTCAAATCAAACGCAACAAATGCAATATATTAATAGCTCAATCCACGGAAGTTTTTTCGCCAGTCCATATGACAATGATTAATCCAGCGGGTTAAGCAAAACACCATAAAAGGTGGAACAAGGCACGTCTTCCTGGCAACATACACAATTCCCTATTTCTACACCTACTCAATAACCAGAATTTGAAATGGCAACAATATATATATGCCTAATTTTGTGTAATGAAATTAAAGGAAAGAAAGATAAAAATATAATATCTTTTGATTTACATACATGCAGCATTAGAAATGACAATAATATGATCAATTTGTACAAGGAAAAATGATAACAAATTAAGAAAATACAAGAAATATAGTAATGTCACCTCGAGGCTGAACTGTCATGGTATAAACGCCAAAATTATTTTTTGATTTTTTAGAGGCCTTATATGCTATGCAAAAAAAATAAACAGAACAACTAATCATCTTTTTTTAGAAGCTTAAGGAAACATATCATCTATATTTATTTTTTTTTTTCTATCCTTTTTGTTACCATCTAACAAGTTGAGTCCTATAAATATTGACGCATAGGACTCATCCATTCTCAAACAAAAGGCCAACAACATGTTATAATTTTTCTTTTTTCGTTTACAAAGAATTCTTATTCTTATTCTGCATGCAGTAACAAGAACTCCACAAAACATGGCAGCAGCCTTCTCATCTCCTTCCTCCTCCTTCCTCTTTCTCGTCCTCTTCTCTTACTTTGCTCTGCGCACTGCACATGCCATCGAGTTGGACCCAGAAGTCCTCAGACAGCAGGATGCCGACCGTGTAGACCACCTCCCCGGACAGCCGTGGGTGGACTTCCAGCAGTACGCCGGGTACGTGACCGTCAACGAGAGCCACGGCCGTGCGCTGTTCTATTGGTTCTTTGAGTCAACTTATCATGTCGGCAACAAACCGCTTCTACTTTGGCTCAATGGAGGTATCACGACATCATTTTCTTCTTCACTTATTGCTTTGTTTGCATGCATGAGATGATACATCTCTTTTCAGTAGTTTTCAATTTCTTGTTACCCACAATCATATAAATTAAAAAAATGAATATTAGGTTACACTATAAGGATTATACCTATGAAATTGAAGTTTTCAGTGTATTTTTAACATTTGAATAATTATTTTGGCTAAAGGAATATACATTTCAAATTTAAGATGTGAGTTGCTGCACTACAGTCTAATACTACAATGTATGCAATATACTCTTGACCCGTAAATACTAAATACTTATGTTGATAGGTTATTGGCATCTTTTATTAGTTCATGTGCGCAGGTTATGCTGCATGAACCACTGTTTATTGCTACTAAATACTCTCTGATGAGAGAGATACAATGTTGTGCCAGTATATCATCCAAATTCTTTACACCATGTACATACATTTCTGCTACTCTCTGCGCCATGTGCGTATATCCTGTGAAATTTTACGACTTCATGTAAAACTTAACAATAATGTCTAAGATTCTAACCTTGCTTGGTCCTCCCTGGTATAACTGCTACAGGTCCTGGCTGTTCATCCATTGGTTATGGAGCAGTAGAGGAGCTTGGGCCTTTTCTGACTCGTAAGGGTGTGCCTCAACTAAGATCCAACAGACACTCCTGGAACAAAGGCATGATTTTCTACTTCCATGATTGATACTTGGAAGTACAATTAATTTGATTATGACTTTTAGCAGTTGATACTAAAGTTATTTATTCTTTATTTTGTCTTCATTTTTTTTATTGCAGAGGCCAATTTGCTGTTTCTTGAGTCTCCTGTTGGTGTGGGATTTTCTTACACAAATACAAGCTCTGATTTGAATGCTCTTGGAGACAGTGTAACTGGCAAGTTCTTAGTCAACTATAGCCAATACGGTTCATTATAGATTTACATATCCTTTGTATATTTTACAGCTGAAGACTCTTACAAGTTCCTTGTAAACTGGTTCAAGAGATTCCCACAGTTCAAATCCCATGAGTTCTACATTGCCGGAGAAAGTTATGCTGGTAGGAAACTCAAGTTTTATGATTTGTTATCAGTGAAGTGTTAATAGAAGACCTCTTCAATTAACTTTTCACTCAACATATTTGCCTTTTCTGTCTTAGGACACTATGTCCCGCAATTATCTGAGAAAATATTCGACGAAAACAAAAGGGCTCCAAAGGAGAATTATATCAACTTTAAAGGTTTCATAGTATGTTTTCTCATCCCAACTCTATTTCTACCTCCCTTATGAAAATTCTGCTCAGTATGATGAACTATCAAAAGGTGAATATAGAGTTTAATAATTTGCTATGCTGAATCAGATTGGAAATGCACTAATGGATGACGACACTGATCAGACCGGAATGGTGGACTATGCATGGGATCATGCCGTAATTTCTGATCGCGTGTATCATAATATCAAGAAATCTTGCAACTTCAGTGATGATGTTGAAGAATCCATAGCTTGCAATGATGCGCTAAATAATTATTTTGATGTCTACAACATCATAGATATGTACAGCTTGTATTCTCCTACTTGTGCCCAACCAGGCGGTTCAAAGAGGAAGTCCATTTCGATTGAGGGAGTGGCTCCTAAACTCTTCTCCAAATATGTAAAGTTCCATTCTTCACATTTCCTTGCATTATAAGTAATGTACTCATGATCAATTTGGAACCTCATTATACATCAGCATTTTAGACTGCAAGGTTTTGAGCAGCTGATTATTTTCTTTACCACAGAGTGGATGGCACCAAAAGCCTGCAGGATATGATCCCTGTGTCTCAGATTACTCTGAGGTGTACTTCAACAGGCCGGATGTTCAAAAGGCTCTTCATGCCAATGTCACCAAGATGAACTACACCTGGACTCATTGCAGGTATCTTTAATATCTAGTGAGACTTCAATGCTGCACAATATGTCACAATGCATTGGAGTATCTCTTTCTATTCCCAATTATGAATGAATGCATCTAATACAAATTTCAATTCATTCAAGTATTTTGGTCAATTTCTATTAGGAAAAAGAAAGTGGTGCTTAACTGTTTTGTCTGGACTTTTACTGGAATACAGTGATGTGATCACAACTTGGTCTGATGCACCAGCTTCAGTTCTCCCGGTGATTCGCAAGCTCATCAATGGTGGCATTCGAGTGTGGGTTTTCAGGTCAGACTCAACACCTTGAGCCCCACTTTTTTGCATCACAATATTCTATTTCTAAGTGTTGTCTTTGATCATCAAAGAAACTGTATACAGTAACCAGAAAAGAAAATATGATATCGACTAAGTTTTTTTGAAAATTCTGATATTTTTTTGTTTCCAGTGGTGACACTGATGGAAGAATTCCAGTCACATCAACAAGGCTGACACTTAACAAACTTGGTCTGAAAACTATTCAGGAATGGACGCCCTGGTATGACCGTAAACAGGTAGGAATTGTTTTCTTCCAAGTTACATCTCAGTATCCATTTAATAGTTGTTATTGCGAAATGTTATTGAGATCTGCGATGAAACAATGCAGGTCGGTGGATGGACAATTATCTACGATGGACTGACCTTTGTAACCATCCGCGGCGCCGGGCATCAAGTGCCGACCTTTGCTCCTAGACAAGCACGGCAAATGATCCGGCATTTCCTTGCAAACCAGCAGCTTCCTGCTTCTGCATTCTAGAAGCAAATTAACTACCCCATAGAACATTCTGCTCTTTGCTCAGGCAAAGCATAGGCTTCAGCAGGTGCAAACGAAAAAGTATAAAGATTGTAGTCTCAGCCGATTCATGTGATTTTGATTTTTCTTATATTCAAATGTAACTAAGAATCCTTGAATCCTAATAAAATTAATGAAGTATCTAACTAATTCATCAGCTTAATTCAATATTTCTTTGCAAATTTTGATTAGTGTTAAGTAACTAAATGAAGCAAATACATATTTCATCTTTCTTTTAATTGTTTTTGTGACAGAAGAAAAAAAAAATAGAATAAATTAAGATGAAATATCGATTGTGATCTTAGACAGTTACGAAAGGTTTTGAGAATCATTTGCCCTTTTCAAAGAACATGCATTCTTCAATTATATTGCAGTCAGATTTCACACAATTTGGATTTGTGTTATTAGGTACAGCTTCCTTTGGCACATATTTTTCAGGTCATCGATTTCAGTGCTGCAATCATTGATCAAAAACCAAGTTTTTAGTAGTTGAAGAGTCCCATTGCTCATTAAGGACAATTAGGACAGTTCGGCACTTTGTAACTGCTCTTTCTACAACGTATCAGCATCATTCTTTTATCTTCAGATTTGGTTGCTTGTGGATAAATGCATTAATCATGATTATACATGTTTGAATATGAAATATTCGTCTCAAATCTGAAATCTGAAATCTGAATTCTGAATTCTTGTGAAAGCTGCTGTGGTTCATCATTTCTTACCTTTTTTCTATTTAATCAAATAACGATTATTAAACATTCATTTTTATTGGATCTTTGTTAGCGATAGAATCCGTTTGGATGCAATAATTTATTAGTTTATCTCTTTCATTTTATTTATAATTATTTTATAAACTTATTTGTTTAATTTATATTTATTCATATTTATTTTTCTCGTGCTAATTTTTTATCATAAAATTTTGGATATGTTAATGTAGTTGTTATCTTATTTTTTTCACTCTTCATATATTTATCTCTCATCTTCAATCTCTTCTCTTTTCTATTTTTAAAATAATAAAAATAAAAATATTATGAAAAAAGAAATACAAAATATAGTAGAAGGGAGATAAAAAATAATAAAGATAAGAAAAATTAAGATAGAGAAAAAAATGAGAGAAATTTAAGAAAGAATCTTAAGTGAAAAATTAAATAAATATATGTCATTATTATATTTATTATTAGTCATAAATAATAAACCTATAATAAAGAATAAAATGACTCTTATTCAAATTATTTTTTTATATTCTCTATATATTAATTGTTAGCCTTAATGCGCGCCCGCATGGTCTTCCATGCAGTGTCTTTTGGAGAAGCTCAAGGAGCTCTCTCTCTCTCTCTTCATCTTCGTGCATGAAGGGACGCGGGAAGACCGTGAGGTTAGCCTTAATACACACCCCTTCACCTTATGTTAACTGTCTCATTTGACTGTATAAAAAGGGGCAGCTAGACACAAGTCTAACGTGGGCAATTCTGATGAGATATAAGAGTGATTGTTCTTGCTAATTTGTTCAAGGCACTTTGAGTTGTAAAATAGAGTTTCGAGTTCTAGTAATTCGATTCCCGATGACGAGGACAGGCCGACGTGTTGTTAGTATTCGTGGAAGAATTCCTTTCGGCTCCGACGATCTCCGTTTTCCGCTGCAAGAGGTATTCCGTAAAACCTCTATTTTAGTCGAAATATATTTGTTATAATTCCTACTTTTGGTATCAGAGCGAGAATAATTTTTTCCGATTTTTTCTGATTTTTTCCGATTTTCTCGGATTTTTTTTCTGAATTTTTTATTGATCTGTTCAATTAAAAATAGAAAAATCAGAAAATGATAAAAAAAATAATTTTCTTATTTCAGAAAATTAGAAAA
>LTAE01004371.1:0-32703 GCA_001647135.1 Pontederia paniculata | reverse complement strand
AAGGAAATAGTGATCTCCGGAGATCTCGGTGCCAGAAGACCGGAGCGGAACGTAGACCAGGAGTTCGGTCGGACCTCGTCAATAAATCTTGCGTTTGTGTGCTTGTTTGTTTTCTCTTGCTCTCTTTCTCATTCTAACTTATTATTTTAGAACTTATATGCTTCCGCTAAACACATTCAAACAAATCTAGCATAACAAAATAGCAAAAAATTTATACACCAATTCATCCTCCTCTTGATGTCATCTAGATCCTACAAATAATATCTTATTTTTCAATCAAATGACCCTTGTAGTATAACAAAGTGATGATTATCCATTTAACAAAGTAATTCTAACACATGGTATATGCTTCTCGCGGTGATTGTCTGTTGTGAATCTTGTGATGCTTCCACAGTAATTTATTATTGCATGCTTTGAAACTTGGGAGCTAAGAGATTATTTGAATTTTGGTATTAATAATTTTGGATACATATGAACTTACTAAAAAAATGCTTATCTAAACTGGATTTTGCGATTTTGCATTTTTTTTTGTCAAATCTACATTGCTGGCTAGAACATGGTAAATTGTGCCTGTGCTTAAGGTTGTGAGATATGTCTTATGGCTGTTCCTTCAATAAAAAAAAATATGCAAACTGTTCTGATTTTGACTGGCTTTTTGGAGTTATGCTTGGCATCCAATTCCAAATGGTACCATCTTATGGTAGGCGGCTTGTGTGCTTAAGTTTTCTATTTAGAGGAATCATGAGATCTCATGTGGTATGTATCGAAACCTGAAATTTTCATTATTGTATATTTTCAGCTATTATTTTGTAGAGTATTGGTAATATGGTAATATATAACATGTAGCATATAAGGAGCATACAAAGAATATCTTATAAAATCAACGGAGAGCTTCACGTCGCTTAAAAAAAATTGAATTCGAGTTTCTTAATGTAAATATTTTTTGTTAAAAATATCATCCATCATAGTCACGTGACTCACTCAAGACGACACTGATTAATTAATATTAATAATTTTAAATATTATGGAGCAACCAAAAAAATATTATAAAAAATTTGTATCCTTAATTCATGATAAAAAAAATTAAGTTAATAGTTTTTAAAGGGGAACAACATGTGTCAAATCTTCCTTAAAAATTTGTTACTGTATATTTCAGCTATTATTTTGTAGAGTATTGCACAATATGTTAATATGTTAATGTATAACATGTACCATGTAACGAGCACAAAAAGAATATCTTATAAAATCAATTAGATTGAGATGGAGGGACAAAATTTTTTATCTCGTTTAAGAAAAAAATTGAGTTTGAATTTTTTAATGTAAATAATTTTTGTTGAAAGTTTTATTCATATAAGTCGAAATTAATAATTTCAGATATTTCAGATATTGTGAAGCAACTAAAAAAATATCTTATAAAAAAATTGTATCCTTAGTCCATGAGAAAAAAAATTAAGTTAATAGTTTTTTTAAAGAGGGACAACATGTGTCGAATCTTCACCGGCTAGCACAACTGTCCATCATCTGTGCATTATCGTTTTTTTTTTTTTTTTTTTTANAATTAAGTTAATAGTTTTTTTAAAGAGGGACAACATGTGTCGAATCTTCACCGGCTAGCACAACTGTCCATCATCTGTGCATTATCGTTTTTTTTTTTTTTTGCTAAATCAAGGGAACATATTATATATGATTAAAAAAATTCTTGAGATCTAACAAACAAAACCATTATTCCCCCAAACCCACAGGAAACTTATCTTCCCTGCGTGCCGGAACATGGTGTCTGTGTGTGTGTGACTGGTAGTTGGTGGTGGTGGGCATCAAATAAGATACTGGATCTACAACTACTAAGTGCTCGTTTCTTGTTACCATATTTTTCTTAGTTACATGTATTAGCTGAGTTGATAAGTGAATTAAAGAGCTCATTTCGAATTAATTAATTAATATTTGCTATATTATAATATTAAAATTTATACAGAAAAAAAGTTGTATTGAATATCAAACAAGTTATATTGAGATTTGTTAAATTTCAAGTTATATTTTGATAAATAAAGTTTCTTCAAGACCGTTAAATAATATAATTTTTTAAAAAAAAATAAAACATATCGTCTAAGTTTTCATATCTAAATTCAATATTTTCATATACATAAAATAACTTGGTTGTCATGTAAGTGCATATGAATGGACATTACGTAAGCTTTGCATGATGAGATTTAACGTTTACAAATTAATATATGTAGCAAAACTAAATAGTTTAATCAGTGGATTACGAGTTAATTAATACATAGCAGTTTGCTTAACAAATTTAATAAAAAAAGTTTGAAATTATTAAATTGTTTTTCTTGTTAAAATTTTATTTAAATTTAACTTGATAGAACTTATAATTAAACTTTATTTTTACGCGTAAGCCGAATTATAGTTATATAGGCAAATAAAGTAGAGAAGACTCATCTCCAATATTTATAATTTACAAAAATATTTTTATGGAAATAGCGTTTTTTAAATTTATTAATTTTAAAAAATTAACCCGCACTACTTGCGGATGTTTTACAATACATTATAATATATGTTAAATAATAAACTATATCTATTTTTTGTTTAGTATTTCCATTAGAAAGAAAAAATAAATGTAAATATATTTTTTACTTTTCATGTTATATTATATTACATATGTATATATATATATCAAAGAAAATATTATTTATAGTTATTTTTTTCATTTTTTAACTAAAAATATGATTACTAAACGTTATATATGTATTTGATTTTTCGAACTTAAAAAACTAAATTAATTTTATATTTATTTTCTTTTATTTCAATGAGACAAATATTATTATCTTATATAACAAACTTTTATTACAAGATATTTTTTATTATTATTACTATTAAATCTTTGAAAGTAGAGATTGCAATGTCAAATATAATTTTTCCCGAGTTTTGCCCGATTTAAAAAAAAAGTATTATACTTTTTTATATCAATAATTAACTGAAACCCTCACTGCTCACGAGAACATACACAGGGGTGTGAGCTGTCGCCCGTCAAGTGACTCTGAAACTGACGGCTGTGATTCGTCCGCGGGACAAGGACCCACGTGAACCTCAGTGTAGCGGGGTCCACCAACTCGGCATTTTAATTTAATTAGATAAATTAAATTATAAATATTCGGATTCCCTTTTTCATATTATATTACATATATATGCTGAACAGAAAAGATATCAAAACCAATTTGCTTCTCTTCCGGCGCCGAGGAGGAGAAGAGAGGCGGAGAAAAGAGAGATATTTTTTTATTTGCTTTTGCTGGGAAGCTCCGCGTCTTGCTCGATCTCTCTTCTGGTAACTACAGATCTTTTACTGCTGTGTTTGGGTTGTGCTTGTGGACTTTGGTTGAGATCGGTGGCGTTGTCGTAGGTTATTTGTTTTTGTTTATTCGGCGTCTAATTTGGTTCTGGAACTGATGGGTTCTGCGGTCGCATTGTTCGCGTTTTGCTTCTGCAAATGCAATGTGGCTCTATGTCTCTTGGAAAATGAAGTTTTTGTGTTATAAAAAAGTGTGTTCTTTTTTCAAATTTTTATTTTAATTCTCAGGGGGGAATACTCGATTTTGGGATTAAGGTGTTATTGAGTGGGATGGTTACCATCTGACTTCAGATGGGTGTCAAATTATGCATAAAATTGATGATGATTGAGGCGTGTTGCTGTTTGCGGTCGGAGTTGATTGGGATTTAATAGATGGTTACATTTGCGAGCTTAGATCTGTGTTCTGGGATTGCCACCTTGACCCTCTTTACAGATTAAATTTCTTGCAGTGCTGTACATGGATTCTGTCCACTGCATAGATTAGACTTTTGCTAGTAATGTAGGGTTTAACAGTTAGGTTTTATTTATTTGCACAGGGTAACTTGGAATCTCGTATGTATTGTTTCCTGCTAATGGAAGAGTTTGTTAGTCCTGTTAGCTATTGATGTATCTTTGGATGCGACCTGGGTGCTTTCTTTATCATTTATAACAGTTAATGTGCATTTGCACTGTTCACCAGTGAGTACTTGCAGGTATCTTTTCATGTACACAAATATGGATTCATATGAAGGCCAGTAATAATTGCATCTGTAGCACTGGTCCTATCTGTGTTCCTCTTTATATTTTTGCAAGCACTGTTTTTTATGTGTTGCTAACATTTTTCTTTTTCATCTCATGGCAGCATTATTTATAGGATACAATGGTTGCACAAGAGTTCACTGTGGATTTGAATAAGCCTCTTGTATTTCAGGTATTTTATGGATTTGCTGACTGTTGATGCTTTGATCTATTTTTTATGCCTCTTTAAATCTGCTGAGTTGCTGCCTGTTGTAAATTGCACGAAATCTTTCACACTATAACATGCATGTGCTTGATATAAGTTAAGTATACATAAAGCTTTCAAATGATGTAACACCATGTAATGGGAATCATCTTACTGTTAGCTATCATAGTGCATCTACATCGATGATGGGATTTGTAGAGCTCAAACCTTTGGCTTATGTACCTTATTTCATGGATTTGTTACCATTTACAACAGCTTACACAAAACTACCAAATTATTAGTAGTCCTAATCTTTTTCTTATACTTCAAAAAATCTTCACATTCATATCATATTGGAAGCCTATCAAACATGAAGAAAGGATTGTTTTCCATTACTGAGCAATGCTTTGAAAATCATAAGGTTGGTCATCTTGGGGAAGATTACCAAGAATGGGTTCATCAGCCAATTGTTAGCAAGGAAGGCCCACGATTCTTTGCGAATGATGTACTGGAGGTAATTTGGTATTTGGTTTTTAGTTCAAATTGCATCATGTTGAAAACTTTATAGAATTTGTGTAACTCCCAAAAAAATTGTGTAACTTGTGTGTTTTTGCATTTATCAGTTCTTGACTCGAACAGTGTGGTGGGCAGTTCCAGTAATATGGTTGCCAGTTGTTTGTTGGTGTCAGTCTATGTCTATTCAAATGGGCATTCCTCTCCCTCAATTGGCCTTGATGATAGTGACTGGAATATTTCTTTGGACCCTGATTGAATATACTTTACACCGTTTCCTTTTCCACATCAAAACTAAAAGCTACTGGTAAGTGCCTATTTCTTCAATATTTGCTGTAGACTCTTTGATCAACTTCTTCTACACATGTTAATACATGATTTAAGATGGTATTTGCTGACATAATTTTATATGTTACAGGGCTAACACTGCACACTATTTGATTCATGGTTGCCATCATAAGCATCCCATGGATGGACTAAGGCTTGTATTTCCCCCTGCTGCCACCGCAATCCTACTTATACCGGTAAACCAAAGTTTTTACTTTAGGCATTTGATTTTTAGTAGCACTGCATGTTTCGTCTATTTTTCTCAAGATGATTTTGATGCCTGCTCAATAGTCTCCCTGATGCTTAGATATAGGCAAGTATGTTAGGATGTCATTTGTGCAAATTGTCGTAGCAATTAGTGCATTTTCAAAATCAAACTGTTTCATCTGATATATGAATATGTTTTTTCTTTATTTTCTTTCCAGTTCTGGAATCTTGTCAAACTAATAGCAACACCAACTACTACTCCGGCTTTATTTGGTGGTGGGTTGTTGGGGTATGTTATGTATGACTGCACTCATTACTATCTGCACCATGGGCAACCATCCCAAGATCCAGCTAAGAATCTGAAGGTAAGGATTCAAGATGTTGATATCAAGAATCTTCTTTTGAGCTTATGAGATCAGTTTATGAATTCTTAAACTATTATACCTTTTTCTCCCAGCGGTATCATCTGAACCATCACTTCAGAATTCAAAACAAGGGATTCGGAATAACTTCTTCACTCTGGGACATCGTCTTTGGGACATTACCGCCGCCAATCAAACGGAGTGCTTAATTTCTTTCCATAAGTGAAAATGAGATTGTGAATTATTAAGGTTACACGAATTTCTACTGCTTAGTCCTAGCACCATCACCACTTGTTATACTTTCACTATGTTGTCAATTACCTTGACAACTTTTCTGCCTCCAAGTTTAAAATAAATTGCATGCAGGTTTCTGCAAACTGGTGGTTGGTGATTTTGTTAGATGGATCCTCGAAATTTCATTGTGATGGCATTGGAAGATATGCGCTTTTGATGAGAGAGATGCGATGAAGCCCATTAATCTACTTTGTGCTGCGTGGCCATTATCTTGTACAAATGCTCCTGTGTAATCTTTGTTTCGCTTCCTAGCAATTAAAGGATTTAATTTATGAACTTGTAGTTAAATTATCATTAACTGTAACTTATAGTTGATCTGGAAGTCGTCTACTATTTCTTTAGTTGGTTATTTGGGCAAAGTGAAATCTTCTCCAATACAAAGAGGGCAAGTTCAATTGACGCATGCGTAAGGTTCAAAATGAACAGTCTTTTTGTTGGACTATAGTGATCAGATACCAGTTCTTGAAACTAAAACCATATTACATTATTATTATTATTATTATTATTATTATTATTATTATTATTATTATTATTATTATTATTATTATTATTATTATTATTTCAATGCAAACATTGGTCATAAAATGCAGTAAGACTTCTGAAATATACATATTTCTTTTCTTTTCACTTCGTATTTGTAACTCATAAAAAAGATTTATTTTCCAATTTTAGATAAATAAACCAAATATATGTTTAGCTTTTTAAATCATGTGTATTATAAAAGAAATATAACAGGTCAAGTAGAAAAAAATACATTTAGCAATTACATAACTAGCATATGATCAATTTTATTTGGTTCAGGTACAGAGCAAGTTTGGATTTGAAAATTCATTTAGTTTGCTACATTTGTTTTTTCAATACTTAAAAGTCAGGAATATCTTGTAAAGTTCGGGAGATTGAGAAGCTTGTCACTCATACAAATTTCTCTGTTGATATAAAGTCCTACTTTTTTAAGTGCAGTAAGAACTAAATTATGGTGTAGTGAGTGAGAAGTCATTTCCTGTAACAGTGATAAGTAAAGATATTAAATGATAAAGAAAGATATGAATGGCTAAAGAATTGGAATGCTTTATATTGTTAAGGGTGGTTCACTTTGCTATCCAACTTTCCTAACTTGACTGTGGCAACCGGCAAACCCTCCATTTGAAAAGGGTGGTGCACTCTGCTGTCCAACTTTCCTAACTTGCCTGCGGCAACTGGCATACCACTATTCCAGCCATGACTTCACCAAGTATTCGTGAGTAGGGAGTGTAGGAAGGTTGCATGCCGATGATTGATGAGCTTTCTCCATAGAGCCCCATCAGCACTATCTCTTTCACCTGATAAAAAGGTGACACAAGAACAACACAGAGTTAGTACTCGTCTGCTTTTATTCTGTGTATATGTAGAGCTCTCTCAAAACTGTTACCATTTGGTGTGACGCAATAAAAAAGAACGAGAGAGAGATGGAGCCCCCACCTGCTCAAGTCATGTCCAGCATTCGAAAACCAAGAAATAAAATCATCGACAAATGGCGAGTCTCTCTCTCTCTCTCTCTCTCTCTCTCTCTCTCTCTCTCTCTCTCTCTCAGTTTATTCACGTTAAATGCATTTGTGCAGTTGTTCTTGCTGTTTTGAATTCGCAGACAGCTGCCTTGAGTTCATATGCTCCGAGTGCCACTGCCTCTGGGACTGCTACAGAATGTGAAGCCCAATGAATCAAAGTGATAAGATACAAGAACAAGGTTGCAGCACAATTAATTGTGCAAATCTCAATATATAAATTAAGAGGTCCATTCTTATTGTACCTTGTATATCTTCTTTTTTTTTTTTTTTTCTATTTACGTTTCTAAGCTCATGTTCATTGGCGGAATCGGTGGATGCACTCGACTCCAGTAAATAAATTTAATACATGTTGTGACACAAAAGTCAGCTGCCGAGTTGGTTCAATAATGCTGACTTGTTTCTTTTCACTCCAATAAAAGTCCATTCCAAAGTTCAATTTGTATTTAATCTAATCAAAATTGTTATTCTTTGACTTTTTCAAAAAAATTGAGCTCTTTAGTTCTTTCTAATCATGAAACTCTAGTCTTATTGGTCTCAGATTTTTTTTTCCTAAACAATTCATAATTTGAAAGGGAAAATCATATATTCCCTCATTTTTTTAGTTTCTTTAATCGTTCGACCCTCAAATTTTCAACTATTTAAGTATATTTATATTTTTATATATTATTTTTCATACTTCTAGCCTATTTATTTCATAGTTATTTTTCTATCACAAATATAATTAGATGCATTATTTTTTTTCTTCCCAAAATTCATTTACACTTTCACATGAGGTAGCCCAAAGGTTCTTTTTTACTCTTATATTATTGATAATCCATAATTTGATAAACAAATTAATTTTTTAGTTTCTTTGATCATTCATCCTTCAAATTCCTCTATTCTTTTATTACATCAATAACTTTTATATATTATTTTTTTCTTGTCTTTAACTTAATTGAAAGTTTTAAAGAAGGAAAGACTAAAGACAGAGAAGAAGAAGGAATCTAAGTTCTCTTATTCATAAAGCAAAAAAAAAAAGTTTTAAATACAGAATTTTGCGCTAATATAGAAAACTCTAACTAATTGCTAACAAAAGAAAATTTCTACAAATTTAAATTCAAAAAAACAGTGTTTGATTTATTTCATTATTTCTTGAGTACCTTGTTGAAAATAGACTTGCCAAATCAAAATTATTTCCAACAAACTTTTCAAATCAAAATCATTTCCAACGTTAATTATTTTCATCATAGTTTGTTTATAACAGAGTTTTTTCTTTTCTCTCATCGTAATTTATTGAGGCAGTCACAAAATATTAATTTTAGGTATACATATTTTGTTATAAATATTATTTAAACCTAATTTATTATATTAAAGTAATTTAATTACTATTTGACAATGATAAGGATTAGAACTTCACTTATATGCACAATTTTTTTACTTTAGCTTTGAATTTATCTTAGTATTTATATTTTAGAAAAAAAGCTGAACTCAAAATTTCGTAACTCAGTACTTGCATCTTTTTAGTATGGGTCATGATACAAAAAGTTGCCTCTCTAGTTGGTTCAATAGTGTTATCATGTGGTTCGAAACTCAGTACTTGCATCTTTTTATGTCATTTTTTCACTTCAATAAAAGTCGATTTTAAAACTCAATTAATAATTTAGTTTAAAGAATTTGAATGTGAAAAAAAAAGAACTGTGGTAATTTATTTTTTTCATCAAAAAGTACATTACAAATGCATGGCATTCATAACCCGTGTTATTTTCTTAATATTATATATGTTCAAATAACTAATGGGAATAATACAAATGGCATCCATTATTACATCGTGTCAAATATGATTTTAACCATCAAATTTTAAATTTATGATTGTGATCTATTATTGAAATTATTCATATATACATGATTCATATATAAATAGTTTCAATAATAAATTGCAATGATAAATCGAAAATTTTATGATTAAAAAATGAGTGTGACACTTTCAATGATACTTTCATTAATCTTATAATTAATATATAATTGTGTGAAGTCAACTTTTGTTGCAAGCAGTGGTGGAGCCAAGAATCATTTGCAATGAGTTCATTAGATAGTTAGTTTACGACATTTTATACTTTTATTAGAGCTATCTATTTTAAACTTTGAGTTTTCAAGTTTTTCCTAAAATATAAATATTAAGATAAATTCAAATGGCGAAGTAGACATTATTATTATTATTATTATTAAATAATAATTAAATTATTTTAATATAATAAATTAAGTTTTAAATAGCATTTATAATAAAATAGATAACCTAAATATTAATTATATCTGCATCAATGAGAGAAAAAAATAACTTTGTGATAGAAAAATTACAATGATAATAAATGAGTTAAAGACATAAAATAAATATAAAAGATATTAATACAACTAAAAACCAGAAATATTTGAATGGTGAATGATCAAAGCAGTTGAAAAAAGAATTAATGAAATAGATTTAATTATTTTTTAAATTATAGATATTAATAATATAAGAACAAAGATAACTGTCGGGATATCTCCTGTGAGTGCATCAATAAATTATGACAAGAAAAAGAAGAACTCAATTAATTATATCTACAAAAGAAAATTATTATAAAATAAATAGATTAAAAGCATGAAAAATTAGTATAAAAAAATCATAATTAAGAAGTTGAAAACTTGAGGATAATGATTGAAGAAACTAAAAAAATGAAGGAATATATGATTTTCCTTTCAAACTATGAATTAATAATATAAGAGTAAAAAAAATTGTAGAACAAGATGGAGTTTCATGACTAGAAAAATTGAAAAGAGAGTTAAAAGAATTTTAATTTTGGTCAGATTATGGGGGAGTAGCAAGACGTGTGTTTGAGAACTATATTATTATATTAACAAATAAAACTGAATAAAATATATAAATTGTGATGGAAAATCAGTGTAAGGTTAAAAATAGTCATTGTATATTTTAAGATATTTATATTATTTTTTATTTTAAACTTTATTCATAAAATACTACTTCCTTTACAATTTAATAAAACATTTTTAAACTTTTATATATTTTAGCGATAATATGATTACTTTTAAATAAAATATGAGTTAATTTCTCTTACATTCTCTAAACTATCACGAATTTTCGTATTTGATCTTAACTTACTAACATTTCACTTTACACATACTAGTTTTAATTCATGTGTTAAATTCTTTTAGTTCTTATAATATTTATAATCTTGAGAGGAAATTTGAGAAAACTTTTCTTGATTGCCAAATAAAAGAAAAGAAAAAAAATCCCGTTTTCATCAACCCATCATGCATTATGTATGACCTTTGGGCCTGAGCATGGCTCGGCTAAAATTTTTTGGTTGGCCCAAACAACCTACTACTGACATTTCATAATTATTTCATGAACCTTGAATCTCGATCGTTCTATCACGCCATAGTTTTTTTTCCAGAAAGAAAAATATTTTAGAATTTTTTTGTGCGAAAATATTCTAATTTTTTTTTGTGGCTTGTATATTTTTTTTAGAAAAATCCCTCTCACTTTCTCATGTGCCGCACATAAAAAATATCTATATTTTGATAAACAACTGCACATAAGCAAATAATCCAGTTTCTCGTTTTTTTCCTCCAAAATATTAGTTCTTCGTTGTTTGAACTCGGACATATATTATTAAAGAAATAGTCTTATGATGCAAATTATAGTGTCATATGTTTCAACTGAATATAAATTTAAAGGGAAAAGCCTGAAAGTTTCAATTGATTTACTTATAGTTGTAAATTATATATTAAATAAGCTAAGAACATGCTAAAATTTACTATTATATTTTTATATGACAAGTTAAAAATAATTTAATTAGAAGAATGAGGTTGACAACACTACTAGCTACATGTTGCAGCCAATAAATATTATTTTAGAATGTTGTATACTTGTATTCAGCAGCTACTGCCTAAAGCCAAATAGGAAAAATCTAGTTATAATCTGTTATGGATACTAGCCAATCAACATAGAAAGATGCATATAATTTTATGGAAACAACAACAAGTTTTTTTTACAAGATACGAAATAT
This sequence comes from Pontederia paniculata, assembly GCA_001647135.1. Taxonomy (NCBI): domain Eukaryota; kingdom Viridiplantae; phylum Streptophyta; class Magnoliopsida; order Commelinales; family Pontederiaceae; genus Pontederia; species Pontederia paniculata. The sequence continues at coordinate 21,139 of LTAE01004371.1, read as the reverse complement.
TCAAATGCAATGTGTTTACAATTGAATTAAGATTCACTATTGTTACAACAAATAAATTAACTTTTCGGGGTATGATATCCTTAGAATTCTCACGTGCATCCTTAAATATGCAAACCTTGATGAATCCTAAACTCTACCTCATTATTTTTTCCTCGTCGGCATTAATTAACAGTGCTCAAGTTGTGCTAGTGAGTGCCCAAAAACAAAGGCTTAAATTTTCACCAACTTGCCACATGAAAACAATGGACTTGGTTCCAATTATTTTCCAACTGAGCTAACTTTGTCATGGCACAGAAAGGAAGTATTCTAGTGATGCATCTCAGGAAATTAATAATGGAAACACAAAAAAGTCTGCATTTTGTGCAGGGCCACACAAAGGCTTAGCCATCAGATCAAAAGGCAGACAATTTGACAAGGCCCTTAGCAACCAATTCAGATTGATAGCTCTGTTCTAACTACATAGTTATTCAACCACCACAAGAAAATGCTTCTGCAGAATATTTTATCATGGAACTGTTGCAATTAATATTACTCTATCTGTTTCTGTAGCATGTAGAAGTTGAGAGTTGAGACTGTGAATAGTAGTCTGTACACAAGATAGAATTTGAGAAATTAATGTTTCTTTGCCAACATGTTTTATAAGTAATAGCCATTCAGCTTAAACAAAAACTTGGTTGACTCAAGTGATAAAGTATCTAAAAATTTTCGTAAGAAAATATCAAATTTCGAGAAAAAACATATAGTAAAGGATTATATATATGTTGGGAAATACGAAGAACAGAAGTAGAAAGATAACAAGAAACACAAAAAAACACACACAGATTTTACGTGGTTCGGAGATGAATCTCCTACGTCCACGACCGTCGCAGAGAGTTTTTCACTATGTTAATGTTCTAAAACCACCAGAGTACATAACCGCTCCATAAAACAAGATATATATGATGGAGCTAGGGCAACCGCCCACATAATGGAGAAAATACATATATACCCCTAAAAATTTTTCACAGTATTAAATGATCAGTCTCCATCTGCTATCTCCAACAATATATATATATCAAAGTATTGAATTTCTGGACTGGATGGGTTTGGACTAATTACACTTCCGAATACAAAAGTTCGCACTATAAAAAGATCAATTTAATTTCATATATGATCAATACAACTGCATGAGACAAGATTAAAAAGAAAATAAAATATTCTTCTAGGAACAAAAACAAGATCCCCAATCACTCATGTTACTGTTCTTAGATGTTCTATAAATTACTCAAACAAGCAAATCAAGAAGATGGAAACTTGAGAGGAGTATTGTCTTAATGGTCATATCGTATGACAGACGAAGCAATTGCTCTTTATAGAAAGAGAGACATGTTTAATTGATATCCACTGGCTTAGTGGTTATGTGAAGGAGGCAGCATTTGTCCTTTAATTTAACAGGAATATTTTAATTTGTCAGAAATGGTTGTTTCCATTCCTTAAGCAGTCCATGAACATGGTTAAACCATGAATAAAACCTTTCAACTTAGTTATGATGGTTACCCCAATTGTATGAATAAAATATAACAATCAAAGACTTGATAATGCTCAATGAAAGCTTCTTAGGTAGTTTGAATTTTGGACCTCTTCAGATTGCTGTGTTAGTGACTTGTGATGGCTGATCATCCATCTCTTAATCAAATGAGGGAAAAAAATATCTTTCTGTTTCATTTTCTTATAATCAAATAGTAGTACATTTTATGAGGTGTTGGTGGACCTGAGGAAGAGAACAAATTACAGGTTCAAACAGCCCCCAACCACCTAATTTGTCACCTTTCAGTGCCATAAGTTTCCTGACTTTTCAGAAACCAGAAGTTTCATGGCTTTGATTTCTTCCATGGTGGAATTATTTAAGTCACCTGCAAGAGAACTGGATTCAACTATAAAATAAAAAAAGGTGGAAAAAGGGGAGCTGAACTCAAGTGATGTTACTATGCTACTTAAATTACAATCTGTACAGTGAAGACATGAAAGTTGCAGAGAAAAGCCATGTGTCTGTGTGAATTTATGGTAATTTATGCAAGCAAGTGCACATGTATATGAAGACAAAAGTTACCTTTAATTCCTTTTGCTTCATGGTACTCTCAGATTCACAACATGAACTAGCCTCGTTACTGCAAACAGTGAAGAATTAATGCTGTGGGGGACACTTCATAATTGTTTCAGAAACAGATGTGAAGAGGCAATTAATATGCTAATTAGATCCCTCGTGATGATAGTAAAAGATGGCAATGTTTAAGGGAGAGTTTTGTTAGATGTTAGATAATACACAGTATGCTTTCTTTTTCTTCTTTGAAAGAGATTAATAAAATCCAATGTCAAATCACTCGGGACAAAAATAACACCATTGGAAAAGACATTTTCCTGAATCAATGCAGCTGAATAATTGAAGGCAAATGAGAGCGTAAATTGCGGTGGACAAGATGATTATTTTTTTAATTTTCAAATTATGGATTAAGCAACAAAATCAGCATAATGCTTGTGTTTAATATGATATGTATTAATTATACTGATGAGAAGATAATATACATACAAGATTTTAAGCATCACAATTGTATGTCTTTTTCTATTATCACTGAATTACTCATGTTTTCATCATGTGTCGGTGCCCAAAAACATGATGTTATATATTTCTTGTTCCATTGACCAAGAGTGTGAATGTGCATAGTGTACTCTTTTTGCTTGATACATCAACTACTTGCATCACAAAAAAATATTATATTTGTAGGGAAAGGTACTAGTTATTTTTTTTTCTCTATTTGATTAAAAAGAGTAAGTTAAAATTAGATTGATTATTTTCTATACATATATTACTAAAGATAATGTGAGAGGAAAAGAATATTTGCCCCTTTCAAAATGTTGTATTCATTTTTTTCTTTAAATTCTATTGCAAAACACATGGACAAATGTCTAAATTATTTTTCTATACAATATTTCCTTCCAAGCAAATAAAGCCTTATTCGCGATAATCTCGTTTTTGAATCCAAAAGCCTAATAAGTCATAAAATTCGACTGAGAACTAGCATTAATATTTATTTATATTCGAGGACAAAATCACTTAAATTAATCAACGGTAACAATATATTACATCAATAATTAATTTCGTTACCATAATTGCAAGATTTCGATCACTCTATTATCTTTTATAAAACTTCACTTTTGTCTGTATACTTAAATTTATTATAATTTTAGATAAGATATTAACAGAGTGTGGTAAGTAGCTTTCAATTCAAATTCTTCGTATATAAAATTTTATAGATTAGTCGTGATAAAATTTTAAAAACTATGATGACAATTAGAGAAAAAATAATTTTAAACAAGACATCCATCTTTCTTAACATAATTCTGATAATCAAATTTGGTAAAGTATAATTGAAAGTGTAAAAGTTTTACAAGGAATATATGAATGTAACCAAAACACGGACAATTAAACAATGAAGTGCTTATATTTGGACGGCAATCGATTATTCAAATTTTCATTATTTCATATACATATAAACATTTTGGCCCCTAATATTTCTCATGCAATTTGGAAATGTTAATTATAATTATACTTTTTTTATTTGCCACATGATTTTTTTTCTTGGTGCACCATACTAATCCGGTTTAAAAAGAGGAATGTCCCTCTCAATAATATACTTATCAAGATTTAAATTTTAAATTATTAATCTCCATGTCTGAATTTAGAATTAAAAACGTCGCAACTATAGATACAGCTATCGGCAACCTGTGACCTCATAAAGTACTAGTGCCAACAATAAAAAAATTGCTTAGAATGAGATCGTATGCAAATGTTCGATTCGTTACATTGCATGTTTAATTTTATTCCATAACATCTTACTTATACACAAAGTGATTTTAGTCGTGATTACGTCGTCTAATTAACTTTGAACAAAATAAAGCTACAAAATTGAATTTGGCTTTAAGATAATAAGAGTTTAAAGAGCAAAATTCGAATTTATATCAACATATCACTTTGCCTTAAGTTTATATCAACATCCTTTACGTATGAGAAAATTTGGATAAATCCAAAATTAATTTTTTTAAAAAATCTGTCGGAAAAAGCTTATATTTTAAGTATCTAATTATGGTGATTTTTTTCAATGTTGATATAATAGTTTGGGTGATATAGTGATGTGAGTGCTATTGCTTAATTGAAATGTTAAATATTATTATATTATAATGTATAATTTATTGATCTTATGACATATATATATATATATTATAAATTTCTTAAAATATCTAAAGTTTTTCTTTATTTTATTAATATTTTCACATAAAGAAATGCACCGGACATCTTTGACCTCCCCTCCCTCACTAATTTCACTCGTCTCCTTTTTATATTGAAAGCACTTGTTTTTTTTTCATTACCAAATATTCTTCAAATTAATTTTTTTCCGAATTGTTTTTTCTTCCACCGAACACATAAAAACTAAATAAATAAAACGGTCGTTAAAATATAATAAACTTATGTCAGAATGCACATAAATCCTTATACTAATAATTTTCACCAGAGGAAGGTGTTTTGTGCAAGCGGCACGCCGTGGGATTCTGCCACGTGTAACGCATCCTTCCGAAACCGAGTCAAATCCAGCGAGTTGGTAAAGATGCTTCATAAGCCGTCGCCTCCGCTTCGCTTCCATCTCCATCTCCATCTCCTCCTTTCTCGCCTCCTCCTCCGAGCACAACGGGGAAAAATTTCTCCTCGATCGGCCCCCGATTCCGCGATCTTCGGTAGAAATCGGTCGTCTCCTGCCCGAATCTCGAGTCCTCCGACACCGATCTGCATTCCGGGGCTCTTTCGCGTCGAAATCCGGCCAACTTGCCGTTCTCAGGCGTTTCGCTTCGCCTGAGATATTTCGCGCCGGAGGCTTCGGAATGCTGGGCATTGATCGGTTTTGGGGCGTCTGATTTGTAAAAGTTTTGGTCTTGGGAAGTTTTTGTCGCATTTTTTTTGGGTCTGTGTTCCACGAGTTTTGACTCGGTTGCGTCCTTTTCGACTTCTGTTGTCAAGATTAAATGGGAGAGACGTTGTAGATTGATCGGTTTGGAGTTTTCGGTGTGAGAAAGATTTGATTTTGGGGAGTTTTTGTTTCGTTTTTTTTTTTAATTTGGGTTCATCGATAAGGATTGAGGTGGGATTTGACGCTGCTTTGTTAAAAGATGTTAGAAGAGAGGAGCAGGAGGAATTCCCTGCTCTTCTCCGATGGCATGTTGGACGGCGTGGTCGTCTCCCGGTTCAGGGACGCCGACAGCGTCGCCACGATCTCGGTGTCCTCGTCCTTGCCTTCTTCTTCTGAGTCTTCCTCGAACAATTCGCCCATTGGGGCGAAGTACATCGAGCACCGTGTCTCGAAGATGGATACGCTGGCAGGTGTCGCGATTAAATATGGAGTTGAGGTAATTTGTCATCCTCGGCACCATTAATTTTCTGGTTTGATGTTCCCCTTTGTACAGAGAATCGTAGTTGTTAAAATTGGATCTTCATGCTATCTGCATTCAAATTAATCATTGAGATAAACAGTTTTGTCTAATATGTGAAGGGCTGAAAGTATATAGGTTTTATCATGGCTTAAAACCATCTGAATTGCAATTATATTTCTGGAATGTTCAGGTGGCAGACATCAAACGATTGAATGGTTTGGTGACAGATCTTCAGATGTTTGCGCACAAGTCATTGCATATCCCTCTCCCTGGAAGACATCCCCCATCTTGTACATTAAATGGATCTGCGGATGGAAGGTACTGATTTCTTCTTTTGCTGATATTGAGAATTCAATTTTTTCTAAAGGCTGTGTGTACTGATTTCTTCTTTCCATTAACTTATTATTGCTATTCTTGTTAACTTTGTATATTGGTGTATGTGCTTCTAAAAAGTGATTGTCTTCTACTTGCATTAATGATACTTCATTGTACTTTAAGTTAGATTGTTTCATTGCAAAAGTGCTTCATGTTTTGACTGAGCATACTTTTAAACATCCTTATATATTCTTATTGGTATCACATTCTTTATTAATTAGATTTAATGTTTTATATTACTTTTAACTCTGCTCTCGGTTTCATGGTTAGCATAAAAGAGAAATTGACAATGTGCTTGTGTTAACTTGTTCTACAATTTATTGTAATATTTGAGAGGCACTTCTGTTGCTGCTTAACTTTTTTGAGGGAATGCTGGTGTGACATATGCTTGTTTTCTTCCCATTCTGGCTGTAAAAGCGGTGAATCATGAAACAAATATTCCCCATCAAGGTTTCTGTGCTTGAATAAATTAATTTGACATTGATCACACATCTTTCTTATTCTAGATCCAGTTGTTGTTTTAATTAAGTTCAATTGGTAATGATGGCTATCTTGGTGAATGATTTTCTAAGAGTGTCTGCATAGTGAAAGTTTATTATATATTTATATCTTTGTAAAAGACCAAGCATAAGATGAAGTTTACTTGATCCATGAACCTTAATTGAATGATTAACATTTAAATTACCCTTTTTTTCTTGACAAAAGGCAACATGTAAGGTTTCTAAACTTTGATTTAGTTCTTTTCCTTTTAAACAAATATGTTTTACATACTTTAAGTGCTTTTAAGTGAAAAGGATGCTTTATACAATTAGTGTTTCCAAATAATGAGCTAATTGATGGCAATTAAACTTTTCGAAAATCATGCAGTGTGTGGCTGTGTGCACACTTACATTGTGATTTATTAAAGAAATTTTAATTTCTAATTATTGAGGTCAAAATGGTAGTAAAATTCTCTTAAAAAATGGTAGTAAAATGTATATGCACAATGAAACTGCAGATATTTAGTGATATGACAGTCTTGAAATTATCATGGTCATGTGAATTCTAAATTTGCTATCTTGGATAGAGGCTATATGAACAAAGAAATATGACTTCACATTGTAAATGGATGTTGATTAGAAAATTTAGTGCCATTTCATCCTTAAAAACTGGATTGTTTATTCTTTTCTTAATATTTTATGTTCTTTGAAATGATTGACAGAATTATAAGCATATAGATGAAACATCATGATATAAGATTTTTTTTGTTTTTTGACTGCATTAAATAAGGGGAAAATGAAGTAGGACATATATCCTGGATGGATTAAAAGAAAAATCTTATAGCTAATGAATCTGGAATGACCCTGTGTGTCTGGCTGATGCAACACAGAATGTGGGGATATGGGGAGTAGGAGGAGAAACTTGTGGAAATGCTCATGTTCAGTTCATATTTCTTTAACTGACATTAGTTGATAACTTGCAGTTTGAATTACTCTGTTAGTCACTTATGAGATGCAAATTAAATAGTAGAAGATGAGAGCATTATTTGATAACCTCTTCTATGTCAAAATTATTCCAGGGAACAAACTCCACCGCGTCCACCACGCCATGATGTTTTAGATTTACTTCCATCTCTCAGAATAAAGAAGCCTCCTCCACATAAAATATCTCCAGCAATGAATTCTTTGCGTGGCTACTATGGTCTGACACCTCCTAAAAGGGGACCAGTTCTTGAAGGCAGCGAGATGGCAGTGTATAGAACAGGATTTTACTTAGATGGTGAACCTAAGGAGTCACCAAGTACTGATCCGCTTCCAAATTGCCACCGGAAGTCCAGAAGTGTAGTTAATGGATTTTCATCTGAGAATGGCGATGACCAAGCTGTTTTAGAAGCTGTAGATAATAGTGATTCTGATAGAGCCATAAGGAGACGGCAAAAAACTGATGGAATTCCATCTTTGCACACCCCGGAGCTACTGCTAAAGGAGGAGAACAGGAATGGATTTTCAGGAAGGAAAGGAAAAGGTCTGGCACTAAGACCGAAGGGTGGAAGCAGGACCGATATGGATATGGGATACACTAATGGCAATGTTCCAAATGGAGAATCTGTACTGTCTGATGAGAGGTTTGTTTCTGTCAGGAAGTCTTCCAGCACCTCTTGTTTGCAAGACCCCGAGAACAATACCTCCATATGGCCCACAAGTAAGTGGGCATTCAAGCCTGATGCACTTGCAAGGCCAATACTTGATGGCTTGCCAAAAAACAGGAGGAACAAAGCTGCTCTGGATTAGCAAAAACTTCAGTCTGCTTATTTTTAGTGTCTTTGTTGTATGTTCAAGTTTATGAAAATTTCTTCCAACTCACACACATCAGGCCCTTCTAATTGGAGCGAGGCCCATAGAGCAACGCATACCCTACGACTGAGTAAATAAAAGGATCAATGGTGGTTTACTAATGAACATTATCATGTTAAACAAAGGCATTACAAATTAGCCTTTGGTTCTTCTATCTCTGTTACCTTACCATTCAAATACTGTTTGTTCTTTAGCATATTCGTTGGAAGTATTCTTTTGTATAAAAATACAGTTGATTTTTAATAGTGAAGAGAGAAATGAACTGCTGTACCTATATTAATCAACATTTGGATATTTTATGCTATTCCTTTAATATGTTACACAGTTTGTGGTATGACATTTTTATCACAAGGTAGTCTTACTTTGTAACCTTTTGCATACTACCTTTGGGGTTTCATACACAGCACCAAATCCCCTCAGGAGCTATATGCTCGTGCCCTTGATTGAAGATCGTCTCCAACATATATTGCAGATCACGCCTGATGGAGCCATTTGACATATGAGATCACCTCATTAGGGGTGATCGCCCTTGATGGGGGCAAAACCCCAGGTATATGTAAAATTTGCTCTTGATTGGCAATTTCGGTCGCCTCTCAAAAAAGGAAGGATACTAATATACAAATTTTTGGGCGAATTTTTTCGCCTCAATTTGCATCTCCATTTGACTTCGTTGATAAATAATAAATTTATAAGCATTTGTGTCGATAAATATTTCAAACGTTAAAATTTATTTTAACAAAATAAATAATTACATGTTTGAATAACAATATCGATAATAATAATAATAATAATAATAATAATAATAATAATAATAATAATAATAATAATAATAATAATAATAATAATAATTAATTGATATAGTTATTTAGAGAATGTTAACTAAGATATACTTTAAAGTTGAATTTAGTTTAAATGTATTAAACAATTTAAATATAATAAGTTTAATAATTTAATGTATATCTTAATTTTTTATTAAAAATTGTTCTTTTATAAATTTTATTTTATCTTATATTTTATAAAAATATGAAAGGAAGACAAATAAGATAAAAATAGAAATTGTGAAAGAAAGAAGCATTATATGATGATATTACTTAAATGAATATAAAAGGGTAATATAATTGGTTATTTTTAATAAAATAAGTTAACAACCTTAAAAAATAAATAGGGGTCTTCTTATTTATTTTCTTTATCTATAAATTGTACAACTACTTTTAACTGCAAATTTTTTTAATGAAAGTTTTTTAAAATTAACTTATGAGTAGTTTTGAACTAATTATAAGCTAAATCAAACACCTTTTAAAATCCCATTATTGAGAAAATTTATTTTATCACAAAATTGAGATGGACACGAAGTCAGGCAGATAAAAACTTCACCCCAATTTGAAACTGAACTAGTTTGTCTCAGTTTAGGGCTGACAAATTCCGTCTAAAATTGGGCAAGTTTTATGTCCACCTCAAGTTTCATCTTAATTTGCTGTTGCTTTTTTTTTTCTTCACCTCAAAATTCTTCTCAATTTGAGGCTGATTTATTTTCTCCGAAAATGTTCACCACAAATGAGTTTCTTGTAATGAGTAAACTAGATGAAAAAGTAAGAAATACATAAAGACTTCTATAAGAGCAAAATAAAAAAAAAAGAAAAGTGATTATCCAGAAAATAAATAATAAAATACGATACAAAAGGAAATACACATCTATCCATAAAACTAATGAAGGATAAAATCATTAGAAGAAAAATGTGCAACCTATCTTGATCGGTGAAAAGAAAAAAATGAAATATTTATAAAAAATGTCAAAAAATAAAGAAAATTTGAGTAATATTTATTTACTAAGATTATAAGGAAAAAGATGGAAACAAAAATGAAATGATGAAAAAAAAATGCATAGGAGAAGAATACTAAGATGAGAAAGATTGAACAGGAACGAAGAAGAAAATAATGAGAAATAGAAAATAAGAATACAACGAATTGAAAGTTATTAAAGGAAAAGATAAATAGAAATAAAAAAAATGAAGAAGAAGAAAGAAAGTAAGTGGACTTATAAAGTAAACTAATACTATTATCAACAATAATGTATTTATAAAGAAAATTAATAATTTAATTTAATATGTGCTGTTACTTAAATGAACTATTTATTTCCTACAATTTTATCCATATCAATATTTGAAAATAAAATATATAATATTATTTTATAAAATCTGATTCAATTAGTTAAAAATTTGTTGACCGATCTGATCATTAACCAGATGACACCTCCATTCGACTTCCAACTTCGATTTTTAAAACTTTGGCGTTGAAGACGTTTTTTTTAAGGATAAACAATTGCGTATTTAGATAGAAAATATTGATAATAATAATCGCTGTATTATTGATAATACAATTTAATAAGTATTTATAAATTTTAAAAAACACAAATGCCTACTCATATATTTGATAAGCAAAATTTACATGGTAAAATCATTTAAGAAGATTTAGAATATAAACGATAAGTATTTTTTTTTAATTTTCTGACTATAAATTGTGAGTCCCCTACAATTTATAAATAAAAATGTTAATTATCAATTATAATTAAATTTGATCAACTTATGATTTAAGTATTATTTGGTATGCATTTAAAATAACATGTAATGTGTCGATTAAATTAATATATTATTTAAGATATTTAATAAGTATAATTAATAAGATTAGAGTTTAGTATTTTGATATGCTCGAAATATCATTATTTATTATAGTTATTATCGTGTGTTAAAAATTATTTTAAATATATATCCTCAAAATATTTTATTACTATTTATTATTTGTATGATACATTTATTCTCACTTTATTTATTATTATTATTATTATTATTATTATTATTATTATTATTATTATTATTATTATTATTATTATTATTATTTTATTAATCTATATATATAATTTGATGAACAATTTAATTTTATTATTTATTAATATTTAAAATAATAAAAATAAGTTATCTAATTTAAGATATATATTGTATCTTTTTAGTCATTTTATATTTTATATTTGTCAAAGATTTTTAACGAAATTCAATAATTAATTTAATACTCACTAATCATTATTAATTGGTCGTCAATCGTAATTCAGTATTAAAATATTCAAATGGCTATTACATGTAAACAGCTCCTACCACCACAAATTTGGGCCATCTAATGAATTATGAATGTGTATGTTACATACAATACTCTGAATTTTTGTTACACACGTCTCTCTTCCAACTTCTTAATTCTTTCTTCCAACATCATCAATGAAAGCTTGGAGGTTGGCCGCCGCCATAGCACTCCCCATGCGCCCCATAACTCTCTTCTTCAGCTCCAGCACCCTCCGCTGCAACGCCTCCCCCTCCTCACCCGCCATGATCTTTCCGACGGCCTTGCCGATAGCCTTCCTGCCGGTGCCCTCCGGCGTCATTCCTATGCCCCACACCTTCACGATGTACGCGCAGTTCACAAACTGGTCGCCGGAGACGGGGTAACACAAGAGCCTCTTCCCGTGCCGTATAGCCTCGAGGGTCGAGTTCCAGCCGCAGTGCGTTAGGTAGCACCCGACTGCCCGGTGCCTGAGCACATCCTCCTGCGGAGCCCATGCGACAACCTTGGCGTGGCCTGCCACACGTTTCAGGTATCCGTCCGGGAGCGCCGACCGCCATGATCCCTCGTCCCGCAGCACCCACAAGAACGGCCTCCTCGTGTCTTCCAGACCCAGCGCCAGCTCCGCGATCTTCTCGGCCGCAATGGGCGCCACCCAGCTGCCAAACGACACGTAGAGGACTGAGCTGGGAGCGTGCTCGTCCAGCCACTGGAGGCAGCTGCGGTCCTCGTCCCACATGCTCGGGCTGCAACGAGACGTGGTGGGGGCATCGCTCGCGGTGCAGGACGTCATCAAAGGACCAACTTGGAAAACTTTTGGATCGCCCTCCAGCGGCTGCCGCAGTGCCGCGTTGTGTTCCCGGTCGAGGTCACCTGCCTGTCCGGATCCTTCGCCAGCGAAGGAGTTAATGAGGATCCAACGGAGGCTTTTGGCGCGGTCCAGAATCTGCAGCCAAACTTTGAACCTTGACCTCTGGCTCGCGGCGTTACCGACCAGCCATGGCAGGTCTTTTGTGCTCAACTTGGCTTGTCCTGGCAAATGTAGCTCTTCTGCCACTTGCTCTTGATCACTTGCCTCCTCCTGCTCCCCCTCCTCCTCATGCTGCTGCTGCTGTCTGCACTGTTGAGGACGCACAGGAACACCTATCACCAATAATGGACAGTGTACAAATTATATATTTACTACGACTAGTCACGTACAGTATTAAATTTTTCGAAGCGTTCTTACTGTAGAATAAAGAAAAAATTAGTATCTTAAAAGTGATATACGCATGTAGCAAAAGATTAGAGACTTAAGAGAAGCCTCATCCATTCAATCCATGTGGGTTGATTCCTTAAAACACATAACAAAAAGATAAGAAAAGGAGAGACGTATATGGCTTTCGTACCACATTCCGTGATGAGGCCTCTCTGCATGAGCTCCGGGATCGCCGAAACAAGCCTGTATGTCGCCAGCATCGCCGGCCAAAACCCGGCCACCGTGACGCCCAGCTTGTCGGCGACGGGGATGGCCCAGGAGGCCAACAGGTCGACGACCATCAGGAGCCGCGACGTTGTCGTCGTCGCAGCCATGCGCCCCTCAGCCTGCAGGAGCCAGCGCTCCAAATGCGCGGGCATGTGGCTCTCCATGGCCCTGACCACCTCGGCCAAGTTCCTGGCAGAGGAAGCGGCGTCCTCACCGTCGACACCGCTGAGACCGCTGGGGATGGAGGCCAGGCAGATTCGGTCGTCGACTCTGTCAGTGAGGCGGCGGTGGATGTAGTCCGGGCACGCGAGCGTGACGTGGTAGCCGCGCGCGTGGAGGCTGCGCGCCAGGTGCAGCATGGGCGTGACATGGCCCTGTGCAGGGAACGGGACGAGAATGACCCTCGGCGGTGGCGGCTGCTGCCTCATGTCTTCCAAGTTCCAATCCCCCAATGAGCTGCGACCTTCTCGACTCTACTGAGCTTACAGAAGAATGGTATATTTATATAGTCGAGAAATAGAAAAAAAAATGTATATAATGGAGGATGAAATATTTATGGATCATGGACCATGAAATATTTGTGGTCAATTAATTTAATTTTGAAAACTTCTTTTTTTATCCTTGTCTTTATTATACAATATATGTGCATAACACAAATGTGATATTATAAAATGTCATGAGTATAATATATTTAAAATGTTGAGTCTTTTTTAGCAAATATATTAACAATCTCGATAACCCCCTTAAAGATTAATTTCCATATTATATTTCTAAAGTTTGGCCATTAGAGTTCAATCCGCCAATGCAATAATTTGTAGCATAATATATTACTAATACATTATTACTTATTTTTATATGCACGAAAGAAAAGCAAAATCATTAATTTTCATGAAGAAGAAAAATAAATAAAAAACTTGACGATTTTTCTATATTTACATATTTTTTCTTTATTCTTTGCTAATTAATTAGTAGAAAAAAAGTAATTAAGATTGGATAAGAGTCACTTTTTTAAAAAATATACTTAATTGGATATATAGTTTCTTACATTTTGGTTGTAAACATGCTGTGAGTTTGTTCGGTCGTTCTGCACTTCTGCCTACTTGTACATTGTTGCTTGCTTTACCTACAGCATTTATTTTATTTAAACAAAGAACAGCGATAATAAATTAAATGCCACTAAATTAAGTTAAAGCTCAATAAACTTGACTTGATTCTTTTATTTTCTATTTAGTGGTGGAGGATGAGGTAGTTGTCCTCTACGGTGCTAATTATTTTATGTGTTTTTGGTGGATCTAATGCTGTGCAATAATAAATAAACACTGTTCTAATTCTATTCGCACGTGGAACACATCTCACCGACGCATCACCCACGTTAACAGTATAAAAAAAAAAGAATAATAAGAAGACATCGAATAAGAATAATCCATAAAATATCGCAAATTTCATTTACAATGTTGTGCCGCATTGCTCCCAAACGTGACTAGTAATAACAATAAATAAAATCATTGTGCAATAATTTGATTAATATTTTTATTCGATTAAATAATAAACTTATTAAATTAAAAGGAAAAACAAATGTGTGCATAGAACAGATCATTTAACCTTTTCCTTCATTTTCGTCTGATAATAATTTTAGAGATCATCGATAATGCCATAATATCATAAATCTTCATGATATATATAATTATTATTGGTAATTTATTTTATATTGCAATTTTAATTTTCAATCATGACTGCGTGTAACGGAAGACTTGCGCAAGTTCTTCATAAATAAATTCTTCATAAGAATACAATAAATGAGTATGTCTTTGGAAGGAATATATGGACTTTGTAACAGTCTAACATGGCAACGTTGGTAAAATATTATCAGCAAAAAACTATTTTCTTATATTACTATCCAGTATCCACCATTGATTTTTGAGTTTCCACATTATCCCATTTTTTAAAGGTTTGTACATTTGGATGCACCGTCTGATTAATATTTTTTTATGATGCATGGTATGACGGACACGAAGCAAAAAATTTAACATCGAAGTTACTTTAGAGTTTTAACTTAATTATTGTTTTTATGTAAAAACTAAGTTAAACTGAATTAACGAAACTGTAATTTCTTCGAAAGGAAAATTAAACGTGTAGTAACTCTTAAAATTGACTTCTCTTTCAAAGAACAAATTGTTTAGCATTTAGATATTTTTGTTTACTCATAACAACATTAATAATAAAGTTTTTCCTAGGTTCGTTGGGATAAACGGAGAACAGAAAGAAAAAAAATCATTATGAATAAAAATGAACTTAAACAATATTATATAGTTCGAAAGTGAACCTCCTATGTCTACGATCGTCTCAAAGAATTTTTATTATTTCATGTCAAAAACTATAAGAATACATAATTGCTCCTAAAATCATAATAAGCCTAAAAAAATTTCGACAAGAGGAGTTGGATGATTAATCTTCATATGATAAATCTAACAATCTTTCACTTAAAAGACTTTAATCAATATATGAACATTGAGAAGAAAACTCATTAGCATGCAGAACTCTTGAAGACTTCTTTTTTTCAATTAGCAACAGAGGCAAATTAATATTTCATAAAATCTTAGTTTTTCTGCGACCACCTTTGATTAACATGTCAACTAAATTTTCTGACACACGAATCTTCTCAAAATTCAATGTCTCATCTTCATGAAGATCTTTAATGAAGTGATACTTTGTCTTATGTACTTTGTTCTAGCATGAAACACTGAATTCTTAATAAGGTGCATAGCATTTTCACTATCGCTGAACAAACTTATTTTATTTCATCTTGCTTAAGTATCCGATAAGGCCTTTAACCAAATAATCTCTTTTCATGTCTATGTCATAGCTATATATTCTAATTCAATGGTAGAGAGAGCAATAAATTTTTGTAATTGAGACATCCAACTTATATTAGTCCCACCTAGAGTGTAGATATATTTTGTGGTACTTCTAGTAATATCACACCCAAGTTTGCATAAAAAATCCTTTAAATTTAAATTATTTTTATTGAAACAAAGTCTCATATCTTTTGTTCCTTTTAAGTATCTAAAGATCTATTTGACTAATTGCCAATGTTCATTTCTAGATATGATATATTTATATTTATTGACAACTCCTACTACATGAGCAATGTTTGGTCTGATGCTTACGATAGTATACATAAGACTACATACTGCTGATGATGCATAAGGAATCTTGAACATATAGTTTCATTCATCATTTGTCTTGGGTGATTGATCTTTAGAAATCTTAAAGTGGCTCGTCAAAAGTGTTTGCATAGGCTTCGCATGTTGCCTAAAAAATCTCTCAAACACCATCTCAATATATACTTCTTGAGTCAACTTCAAAGTACTAGCTTTTCTATCATGAACAATCTCAATCCAAAATATTTTCTTTATAACAACCAAGTCTTTCATTTCAAACAAACTTAATAACAACTTTTTCAACCTTTTGATTTCTTTCATATCTGAACATGCGATGAGCATATCCACATACAAGAATAACGTGATGTAAGAATTATCAAATTATTTTATATAACAACAATGATTGAAAGAACAATGTCATTGTTACTCATGAAACAATCAAATTTCTTATAGCACAATCGAGGAGTTTGCTTTAGGCTATACAAACTCTTGGTCAACTTGCAAACTAGATTTTTTTACTAGAAACTTGAAAATCTTCTGATTACTTCATGTAGATATCCTCCTCCAAGTCTCCATGGAGGAATATTGTTTTCACATCTTAATTATTTAAGATGTAAGCTTTCGGCTACAACTATATTAAACACTAATATGATAAATATTAGTTTCACATCTGGAGCAAATATTTTAGTATAATCAATACATTTCTTCTACTCTTGCACCTCTTGTTTTTATCAATCTCCTCTTTTATTTTGTACAACCACTTATTATGCGATGCTCTTTTTGCTAAAATCAATTCAGTAAGAATTCAGATTCTTTTCTTGTTCAATAAGTCATCTCCTCTTGCATTGTTAACTTCCACTTAACAAACTTCTGAACCTCCAAAGATTTTGGTTCACTAACATTAGTTAACAACACGAAATTCAGCGAAAGAAAATAATTAACATATGGTCTGATCTCTCTAGTAGATCTTTTAATCGGTGGTGATTTACTTGGTTCTACTTGCACTGATTCACTACATAATATTTTTCTGATATCCAACAATATCCTTATCTGATATGCCCTCAAGTTCAACTTGAGTTTTTTTTTTGTTTTTTTTTTTGCATTATCAGATTCTACAAAATGTTTATTTTTGTACATAGTTTTTACCTACAATTCGTTCTCCAAAGGTACAAATGATTGGCGGTTAATAAGGTAAGCCGCCATATTTATTGCATTTGCCCAAAATGACTTTGGTAGACCTACATGGATTCATGTTCTTGACTCGGTCATTGAGTGTTCTATTAATTCGCTCAACCACACTATTATGTTGTGGTGTACTTAGAATCATTATCTCCATTCGGATATCGTGTTCATCACAAAATTCCTTGAACCCTCGGTTCACATATTCACGATCATTATCATATCAAACATATAATCTTAACATCAATTTCGTTCTCAACCAACATTTTCCATTTTTGAAAGTAGAAAACATGTCATATTTATTTTTCAAAAAATAAATTTATACATTCGTGGAATAGTCATTGATGAATGTCACATAATACAATGATCTGTCGAGATATGGAATTGGAGATGGACCTCCACACATTAGTGTGCACAAGTTTCAACTTATTAGATTCGACATCCTTAGCACTTTGGAGAAGTTGATTTCTTTTGCTTTCCTAACACAAGTCTTCATAGAATTCAACATCAATTGACTTTAGATCTTGTAGTCGACCCATTTTATGTAGAATTTTTCATTCCCTCTTCACTCATATATCCAAGTCTACAATGCCACATATTGATCATATTGTTTGAATAAACAATTGCTACCAAATTTTTAGTCTTTGTTGTAATATTAAAAGTACCCAACTTATTGCCTCGTGCTACTATCATAGCATCTTTAGTGTCTTTCCAAGAGTTACCCACAAACATTGTAGCATAATCCTAAGAATCAAGTTGTCCCATAAAAATTAAAATTCTTTTTAATCTTGATATATGTCGAACATCTTTTAACTTCTAGATAGTTTTATTGTTTGTAAAAATCTTCACATTGCCCTTTCCCACAACATTTAAGGGTTTATCATCAGTAAGATAAACTTTTTCCGAAATTTTTAGTAGTATTATTATTTCCATATACTCTATTTGTGAGGTATAGTGAATCAAAGCTCCATAGTCTAAAATTCATGATTGTGCTGGATTGTCAATACTTAGGATTAAAGTATTTGAGAATTCTTCTATTATAACATTGATTGACTTCTTATTATTTGGCTTCTTTCTTTGGTGTTTTGTAGTTACTCTTTAGATGACCTTTCTTTTCATAATTCTAGCATGCAAATTCATTTATTTCACAGTGTTTTGATTGACTTCACAATTCGCCATGTTTTGATTGATTTCATAGTCTAGATTTTGATCTACTTTGATTATGCCCTCATTGTTGTGTTCTTCCTCTGCTTTATGTACTCAAAGTCACACCAGAATCTTCTCCTTATTCTCCTATGTAAATATCCTCACTTAAGATCAAATCTCAAATATCATTGAGTTTCAATTTGGTGGATTTAGAAGAACTACTAACCCTGGTGGCTCTCCAATTTTCTAGTAAGGAGGACAATAAAATCGGAGCCTTAGCTTCATCATCAAAAGTAATACTCACCGAACTTAATTGTGTTATGGTGATATTGAATCTATTGATGTGATATGCGACAAAAGCCCTTTCAAACATCTTCAGACTTCAGATCAAGTAGATTTTATTTGATGCAGATAAATACTATAAAAATAATAGTGGATGATTAATAGTTTTATAATGATATTATTTACAGTACAAGGAAATAGACTTTTAGCGTCCACAACTAAGGACTAGAACATATTCTTGTCGTTGATAGTAACTATCAGCGATAAGAAATCAATTTGGTCGTCGACATTAACATCCAGATTAAAATTGGTCCCCTATAATATTGCAATTGGCCGTTAATAATTAATTATAGGCACTAGTTTCAATTCTTGTCGTTAATGTGAAATATTTAGTGTCAAGATTCTTCTCCCTAATAGCACTAAAAAATTAATGAATCTCGAATATTGGATCGACTTAATCACAATTGTTCGATAAAAACAAAGAGAAGGTGAGCATACTCCAAATATTTTTCCACTATTGCCTAGGGTATGAGTCTCCTTCTTCTTGTGCATTGCCATGATTCTATGCACAAGGACGTCGCTGCTGCTACAACGCTTGCTACACGGCCGCTGCAATAACTCCTGGTAACTCTATATTTCTCTCTCCCTCCTTCCTCCTTTGTATGTGTTCTCTTCTCTTCGTCATGCAACATTGTTGCTCTCTCCTCTTCGTCATGCAACGACGTTGTGAGAAGGAAGCCTGCGCAGAGGGAGGTCGCGATGGGTACCCGCGCGCTGGAAGACCGCACACGATGTCCCCGTGCGCATGGATCGGTCGGATCCACCCCGATCTGGCATGGATTTGCCGGATCCAGCGGGCGCACCCGCGCATGGAGGATCCGACCCGATCTAGCATGGATCTGCCGGATCCAGAAGGCGTGCCCTGCTGCCATGCGCAGGCGCGTCCACTGCCAGGCGCGGGCATGACCCTGCCATGTGAAGGCACGCCCGCACTTATGGCGGCAGGCCCGCTGCCATGCATGGGCGTGTTTGCTGACTTTATTTTATTTAAATTTTTTTATGTACTTGTTGCTTTAGGGAATTTTATTTAGTTATGTTTTAATTTTTATTTCAAAATCTTTGGGACTTTTTTTAGATCTATGACACGATTGATGTCATTCAAAAAGCACGGTATAAAAATTTTATGCTTTTGCATATTTAATATTTATTTCTTTTATTACTATCTCTTAATATATTTCATTGTCTTGTAGTGAGGAGTATAATGAATATGATTATCTGTTAACATCTTTTATTGTCATGCAGTGAGGGGAACCCCCGCGTGCGGACTCAAGGGTTGCCCCGCCGCCTCCTTGCGCCAACCATTCACGTGTGCAGGGAGCTCATGCGTGATACATGTTCCTTTTATTCAAATTCAATTATATTCTTTTTTGTTTATGTTTGATTATACAATTGTGAGTATTTAATTATATTTTTTATTAATTAAAATAAATTTAATTTCTTTTTAGATATTTTATCATTAAGACTACATTGTATTCATGCCACCATTTAATTCAGGTATATTGTTAAGTAACAAACTCTCGTTTTATTTTCAAATCAATATTCATCTATCAATGTGGCATTTGATTTATATTATACTTTTAAATTAATATTCTTGGTCTAATGATATTTGAACCTAACATTTATTTTAGCTTGACTTTTGAGGTGTTCCAAAGAGTTTCTTAAGGTATGACTATTTTTCATAATTGACTTTTAATTTCTTATATTTTAATAGTATTTTTTCTACTAATTCTTTTTCTAATATGAATGATAGCCCCTTTTTTGCAGTATCGATGGCTATATCTGGTGGACTTGGATATTTTGTGACTGAGTAGAGTTATAAGAAAAGTTATTGTAATTTAGTTTTTACAAATAGTATTAACATATACTTTGATTTTACAGGTTTTTTTTATGAATTTGACTTGGAAGTGCAAATAAGATGGATAAAGACGAGCTAGGATGCAATCTTTTTTTTTTTTATTTTGAACTTTATTTTCTTAGGAGTCATTTGGAATTATGTAAACTTTTAAATGCACAAACTGGATACATTGCATTTGAATTTTTTATTTTAATATTGTATGGATGTTGAGTCTGAATGTTTCTTAATACGAAAAACTTGAATATTAATGTTGCACATGTGTATTTGTCATTTGTAAATATTTGTAATTTTTTTTAAATATAAAACTTTTACATTTTATAAATAGTGATAAGATGTAGTTGTCCTTAAATATTTTGTATTTAGAGATTAGAAAATGGTCCTTAGAAACTATGATGACAAAACAAATAATATATCAATATTTACACTAACGACCAGTCTATAGGATCTAGATGGCACCAAGAGGGGGGGGGGGTGAATTGGTGTATTAAATTTCTTTCTCTCTTTTACGTTTAACCTAGATGTGTTGTTTCAGCGGAAGCATATATATGCGAGTATAAACACAAGTAGGGAGAAGAGAGTGGAGAGAAAAATGAACAACACACAAACACCGAGTTTGTTGACGAGGTTCGGCCGAACTCTTGGCCTACGTCCCCGCTCCGGTCTTCTCCACGAGATCTCCGGAGATCACTACTTCCTTCTTCAAGGGCGAAGGCTCCCTTAC
>LTAE01004370.1:19217-32705 GCA_001647135.1 Pontederia paniculata | reverse complement strand
TTTTTTTCAGTTTTGTTTGGACTAATTTGCGTCGAATTTTACAATTGATTACGACGGATGATACTTTCAAAAACTCAAATTTTAAATTTGTTTGAGCAAGAAAATATTGTTTACCATCCACCCAAAGATCCCAAGTGCAATGGATCGATGATGAAGATAAATATTGATTAAATCAATCCTTCAACCGCTCATATCAATCTAGTGAGAAAATCCTAATTGAGAGAATAATGGTACAGTGCAATAGCTCACCTCTCAAATTTGAGTATTAAAAAAGTCCTAAGTTTAATTCTTGCCCCTCTTAACTTTTTGTTTATATGTGAAAAAAGTAAAATACAAAGTAAAAATATGACATTTACACCCAAAAACAAATTTTGAGAATTATATAGAGATTCCTATATGAGTTTAGGGTTTATGATTTAGAGTTTAGGATTTAAAGTATATTGTATTAGATCCCAAATTTGCCCCTCCCAATAAATGGGGTGGGTTTGTTGGGCATCCTCAAGGACTTCTAACTTATGACAACAAAGATGTCAACGACTCCATGCAAGACTTGTTTCACTTGACTTCATTCAAAATATGTGTTATTAATCCCTTATAATATTAGTATAACTAAATAACAAAATATATTATTAAAAGGAATAATAATAGTTGTGTTAAAATTTCAATTTTTGATTTTATTTTCTACTTATAATAAGAATGGAAATATGAGGAAATTGTAATAAAAGTAAAATGTATAATAAAATTTGATATGAGCTGAAAAAAAATAAAACTGGAAGTATCATAATATTAAAATTTATCAACAATTTCTAATATATTAAACTTTCCAAAAAAAATAATAAAATATTATTTTGGGTAATGGCATAACACGATAAGATTATTGGTGCTGCATTAGGAAGCTTAGAATGGAAAAAAGAAAAAACAAATTGACCTGTGGTTAATGAAACAAAAAATGTGCTAGGAAATCCCATTTAGTTATAAAATTAACAAGTGCTTCATCCACTGAATTGTGGAATAATATCATTGCTGAATACCACTATATAATTGAAGGCAAACTGTGATGAAATTAGGATAGAATGTGGCATAGGTTATGACCAGCATATGGCGATAGTTGTGATAGCTTGTTGTGACACATCAAAATTTAAAATTTTATATTATATCCAAATTACATGACTATTAATTGCAAGCACACATATTACAGTTGTAGTACTTTGGATATCGAACCATAAGGATTGGTTGATTAAGTCTCAATAATTTTTTTTCTACTAAATAATTAGACATGTTTAATTCAATTGGTTGGTTGGTTGGTTGATGTTTTGCATAATAAGAAAATAAAGAAAATATTAAAAGATAATTAGTTAACCAAAACTTTTGAAGCAAAATTTCACCTAGAGCTTCTCATTGTTATCACTTTAACAATAACATATGAATCACTCAACACAAGAAAATAAGAAATATATCAAATAGCTCTTTCTACTTTAGTCCAATTCTCAAGACTCACAAATAAAAGTTCAAAACTAATCATGAATATGACTAATTAGATTTCTCTACCTAGACTTAGAGAATAGACCCTTTGCTCTCGCAGGGATACTCCCTTAAGATTAAAACAAAACATTCTATTAGTTTTAGGATTGTCACAACCGTCCATCATAAACGATCATTTCTTCTCGAATGTGATCGATCTCTCAATTTCACAATCTTAATTAAGTGATTCCTATCAAACTTGTCCTAAATGAGAATAAATAGGCAAATACTTAGGAATGTAAAATCATTAAAAAATCATAACAAATAGCTCTTGCTATCTTGGTGTGGAAACATGTAAATACTTTCAAAATCAATCAATTTAGAAAATGACTAGTCAATTCTAATAAACCTAACATAGAAAGATATAATCAAATGCTATTGTAAAGATTTTTTTTTCAATTAAAATAAATAAAAATCGATTTCTAGACTCATCACAACCCGTGTTGCACATGTGGCATTACATACGATAATTTGTGGTTACGATAGATTTAATTATACAATCTTGGACGATCCTTCTCAAACTTGACCCAAATGTGAAACACACACCTAGATGATCATAGGACTAAAATGTTATAAAATTAACCATAAGCATTAACAATGCGATTATGATGAAGACAATATGCATATATCAAAGAAAAAAATACGAGAAAAGCATTGATATATAGATAAAAAATTAGATAACAAAAATAGTCTTGTTGGGACTTCACAAAGCCATGAAAAGCTAGAGCATCTAATCCTCATGACAAAATATACAAACATCATAAATAAAAATGGAAAAATAGAAAAGACCAATGTGGCGTGTCTTGTTGCTCTTGCTCAGAAGCAACCCTTTCAAATATTGTTCGTGCTAGCTAGTCTCTCTCTCTCTATTTCGATTATTTTTTTATAGCATTTGAAGCTACTAACCTCGACAAATCTGTGTCACCTTAGATCGAACACCTAACTATGTCTCTCTCTCTATTTTCTAAAATTTGATCATATCTTTTTCATAACTATCATATGTCTTTCTATCCTCCTAACCACGCTATATCTTTTCTTTTTTATCCACATAATTTATCTAGAGATGGAGTAGACTAGTAACTTGTTCTTTATGATAATCATCTCCCTAAAATTTTCAGATGCAAGGAAAATCGCCTATATGAATTTTAAACCCATTCCTTAATTGTCGGTCAGTCTAGGTAGGAGGATTTACAATTTGGATCTTTCTTTTATTTCATTTCCATATTTATTAATCATTTCAAATTCAAATGCAAATCAACTTCTAAAACACAAAGGTTTTGCTTTGTGCTTCATCCCCAAGGTAGCATCTCGATAGTTTCAAGTTTCAACAAATCTCGTTCTTTATATTTCTTCTTGTGGAAAGGTGATGAGCGATTTATCTATTACCGATTTTCCTATAATTAAACCAAAAGAGATTAATGGAGGTGCTCCCTACTCAAGTAGCAGACATCATGTGACCTAAGTTTTCATCTATTAGATCCAAGATCTGGAAAATGGCCTAAACCAATATAAAAATATTTGTCTCACGTAAAAAAAATTAAACCAAATTGCTTTTGGTTCATTATTCACCAATGCCTTAAGGGATCGTTTGGTATAAGGTAATTCAGATAAATTATCGTTATTTAATTTAATTTTTTTATGACCCACCATATTATCACGTTTGACTGCAACACATTATCGGTATTTTTTACCTCTATGATAATCTAAATTATTATTTTACTGATAATCAAAATAGCACCTATGCGAGGTATCTTTTCATATTACCAGTAGGATGATATGCATTTTGACAAATCTATCCATTCAATCAAACATTTAAAGTATTTATATTTTATTAAAAAATAATATTATTAATTTTTTTTATTTTTTAAGATTATTTTTCATATTGATAACATAAACTTTATTTATTTTATTCAAACTCATTTTTTTTTATTATTTTTACTAGATATGCTACATTGTTTTCATCATTAGTACTAGTCTTATCTTGTTAAAAAAAAATTTGCCCCCCGAAGATAGATGAATTTGGTATTAATAAAGTTCTTCCATTTATACAAAATAATATACTAATAAAGTTCAACATTTTTTAAGATATTTTAATAATTTTATGTTTAATAATTTAAATTATACTTTATGTTATTAGTATTTACCAAACACTATAATGTGATGTTACCAGTAATATATAAAGTGGTAATCTATTTTAGTGGTGATCTAAATTGTGACAATCGCCCCCTAAATGTTATCGACATTTCTTTCTCCTCTGGCGATCTAGGGCACGCTCGCGAGCTTCTCTCCGCCCACTCGCTTTTCGTCGCCGTCGCTGCCCTGCTCACCGACTTCTCGCTGTTGCAGTGTACATCACTACCCACCTCAACGCCGCCATTGCCGCACTTCCCGCATCTGTCATGCTCGCTGCTGCTCACCTCAACGTCTCCGTTGCACTTCTCGCGCCTGTCGTGCTCGCCGCTGCCCACCTCAATGCCACTTGAACAACAATTTGTGATAGGAGAATGTTGCTAATAGAAAAGAAAAATGATCAAGGAAAGAGAGATTGTTGATTGAATGTAATTTGTTGCTAGGAACATTAATCCTTTTAGTTCTTAGGTTCCTGATGTTGTTTTTATAAGTTAAACAGATCTTTATGTTGTTATGACACTTCTGGACGTTGGTGATTTTACTTGCTATTGTCTCTGACTGCTGAACAAGAACATTTGCATTTTGAATTTCTTACATTTCTATTCCATTTTCATTTTCCAGTGTTTTGCTTACAATAACTTTATAGGATTCCCATCTAAAGGCTGCAACAATCCATATGAAGCATAAGCATGCAAAAAGTTTATTGTTATATTTCTATGTATAAAAATGTTATATTCTGGGATTCTGGTAGGCAGTGCAATGCATAATGATTGTGCATGTCTTATACATGAACAACAATTTAAGCAAATGAAGTAATGGGCGGACAAATAAACAACATCACAAACACAAACACAAACACAAATTCAAACACAAATGACCAAAAAGACGGATTAAAATCCCTTGACATTGCTGCTTTTTTCAGTAATCTGTGGTTTTGTTTTCCTTTCGAGGGGGTAATGTGATCAATCTTTTTCGCGGGGAACATTTGAAACTGCAAGTTCCGCACAACTATACAAGATAGATATACACATTTGTGGAATGTGACTATGGCATGATCATATATATAAATCATCTCCCAAGAATGAAGTAATTAATGAAATAATTTCAAGGGGAAAAAGAATCAAGATCCGAGGTATATGTGGAGGAATGCATCTTTATAGTGAATGGATGGGACTTCTAAAATTCAGCCCCGCATGATCAATCTGTCTTCGCCTGCAAGGAAATACATAATGTTAACAACTTCAGCACAATAGATACTGGGATACTTCGTTGTGGTGGATGCTCGCACAACAGGTATACCTTGGTCAAGTACTTGGTATGAAGTTTCAGTGCCTCATCACACGCCTTCTTCGCGTCTAGACTCCCAGTAATGTCGTTCAAAATCTAACCCAGACAATTTTATAGTGAGGATAAAGGATGGCAGGTATGAAGAAATGACATAGTGAAAGATAAGAGAAAAAAATATCACCTTCACAACGTCGTCCAGACCTTTTGCCTCTTGGAGTAGCTTCTTGTTTTTGGCCTCAAGAACACTGGCTACAAGAAAGATGGCCAGAGTTGCCTCTGCATTTTTATTTCCGGCCCTGATATTCCTCCTCTCAAACTTTCCATACCGCATTAGATCTTCGTTTGCTGCGGCATCTTGGGTTTTGTCGGCGGAGCCATCTGACTCATTCATGGAGAATGTGTGGGGATTGTACTCCATGGACCAAATCAGCTGAGAGTAAGCAGTTTTTTTTTTCCATCATCATAAATGAGATGAGTAAATAGTTGGCGAAACAAATCTGATGAAAAGATATTTAATATTTTACGATGTTTTGATAACATACATGAGATACTAAAATAACAAGGTTACCTCCCAAAGGTACAACGAATCAACAAATGAGAACTCTCTGCGGAAAAGGACCATCAACATTCGAAAGGCAAATAGATACTCCCCTCCGTCCAGATTTTCTGTCATTCATAACTATCAGATATAATGCTGTTGACTAAAAGAAATGTTTTTAACTGTCAATCAAATGTGCACCATTATTCAATATATTCAGAATCAGGTAAACAATGAATACTTCGACTAGAAATAAGTTTTCTAGAAACATAAACAAGGTAAATCAAGTAATAAGCTGAATAAATTCCACCTTTAATTACTGCTTCCAACTAAATCACGAAAACACAACAATCAGAGCATGCGAAAACATGTCATTTTGAATGTTAACCAACTTTCTAAGGATGCTAAAAATAGAATCCTTAGCATCAACAGAATATGTCTGTTGTTTTACACATCAACAGAATGAACACCTATTCTGCTAGAAAAAAGATATTGTAGGTCTAAGTATCCAGAATTAACTAATTGGTTACCCAGAATTAACTCTACTTGATTACTGTACCTGTCTGTGCAACAATAGATGTCTCGTGGACTTCCTGGATCAAGTATTATGTAGATCATCTGAAACTCAAATTTGAACTTTGTTTTTTCTTTCGTTTTTGAGAGGAAAAAGGTTGACAGTCAATAATTAATTTGGTTATCTTAAACAACTTTTCAGATGCATATCTTTTCATCTTATGGAGAAAGATAAATTAATTAATTGTTGCAGCATTTTAGACTTTCATAGTTGAATGAAGAACTTTCAAGCATAAAAAGTTATCAAAATATTATAGTGATTAAATAGGAATAAGGTAGGAGAGAATCCCCTCAACAGAAGAAGAAAAATGTAATAGTAGGATAGAGAGTGATTTTCAATTGGCCAACATCACATGCTCAAGATTGAACTTTGTTTTATTGAGAAGAACAGCAACACATTCCGGAAAGTAGTCAAACAAAAAAGTTAAACAAGAACTAAGACATGCAACTCTATTATCTCAAGGTAAGTACTAGAACCATACCTATATGTTCATGGAGTTTCGGATCAACAGCTTTTATAATAGATGAAAGTATAGTCAGCTGAGATCGAACACCAATAGAACTAGAAGTGCATTTGAAGTTGCCTCTCTTCACAAAAGGAAAATCAAAACTATAAGTTTAACATAATCCAACTGCATCTGCAGTTTCTATACATGTTATATTCATCATTTCTAGAATATACCAGTGCAAAGGAGCATATAGAATCTCAAAAAACATCATTGATAAGAAACTATGATAACATGATTGCTAAGTCTCTCTCTCTCAAAAGGAAACATACATTATTTTCCCCTGCAGTATAATAGAAATATAGAAACAAATGTTTGTGACTGAGCAAAAGACTCTCACATACAAAATGTGTCATAAGTAGAATAGTATTAATGGTTTTGTGAGTAGGAATGTTCTAACAAAATTCTAAAGGTATTCACAGCTTGCTGCTAGCATCAGTGCTTTTATCTAATCTTCTTTTTTGTTGGACTGAAAATCACCTTCTACTTTGAGATCTTCGAATAAGTAGTCAAATGTGTTTTCACAATTAAGTTTGAATCTAAGCAGGGTAAGGGTTGCATTAATATTAATAGCAGATTTCTAGATGATTTGTCATACATGTGATATTCAAACTTGAAGCTTAAACTAAGACAGTCAAGTCATTTTACCTCCAATTTAATGTACGTAATTGTAGTATCGGCTATACTATAAATAATGGTAATCTTTCTGTTGACTTACACTTTCCAATGTGTGAAAATAAAATAAAATGATAACTGGGAAACTCTTTTACAATCATATCCCGTGCAAAGTATGAAAATATGATCCTAGGAGTGGGTGGTTGCTTCCTAACTGAACCAATAGATGAAAACCTGATTGGTATGTGATTGGCTACTAATCAATGCAAAGGCCGTTCTTCAAAGGCCCAAACTCCAAATGCTTATATTTCTAACACTTCATATATACAGCTAATGACAAGCCATCTGAATGCAGGCAACATTTGTTTATTTTCACCTGCTTATTTCTTGTATTAGTCATTAGCATGTCTTAGTTTTGTCCTTGACCCAAATATTGTTTCAGCCAATCATAATGATTTTAAAGAGCCAGTCTAAAAGATTAGTGAAGACATTCAGATTACCGACCTAGTGAAGTAAGATGTTATACAAGACCTTCAGTCCTAAAGAAGAAACCACCTACTGTTCTGTTTGTCAGCAAACATGCTGCACACATAAATAATTCCCTTTTCGTATGGGAAGAAAAGAGTAAAACTTTTTATAAAACTAGTTAACTTATATGTGTGGCATATCAATACAACAAATTTCGAGATCTATTTAGTTCAACAATCATTAAGGGAAAGGGATGGTAATGGAGGGGAAAGTAAGCTAGGGAAAGGAAATGGAAGAGAATGGAGGAGAACAAATTAATCATGTTTGGATGACATAACTGAAGGGAAGGGAATTATAACTTTTGTTGGATGAATATATTCTAATGTATATATTTATATATTTAATTACATATGGTTAAAATTGGAAGTGTAGTTTAAATATTTCTGTCCCCTCCTTTACACCCCAATTTGTGGTCGAAAGAAAAATGAACTTTTGGAGAGGAATGGAGGTAAATGGAGGAGACATTCCCCTCCATTCCTCTCCGTTAAAAATATAACCAAATGGAGGTTAAACTATTAACCTCCTTTTCCTTCCCCTCCTTTACCCTCCTTTCACCCCAAACCAAAAAGACCCATACCCATTTGGTTGCATTTTTAATAGAGGGGAATGCCCCCTCCATTTACCTTCATTCCCTTCCAAAAGTACATATTTCTTTCAACCCCGAATTGAGGTGTAATGAGGGGAAAGAAATATTTATAACATATTTTCAATTTTAACCACGTGTAGTTAAATATATAAACACATACATTAGGATATATTCGTCCAACAAAAATTATAATTCTCTTCCCTTCACTTTAGTCATGTCATCCAAACAAGGTTAATTTTTTCACCTTCATTCTCTTTCATTTCCTTTCTTTAGTTTCCCTTCCCCTTTATTACCTTCCCTTCCCCTTAATGATTGTTGAACCAAACACTCCCAAAGTAGATTTTATCTTACAAAGTATCACTTGGAATGTTTTTTTTTTTCGGTTACAGCCATCTGCCCATTAAATTAATGTTTCATTTAAAATTCAATCCTCAGATTCCATATTTTTTTCCCTTTTGAAGAAGTCCTAAGATTTGCATTGTCCACCACTTCATATCCTCTCATACGTAATTTATGTTAATTGTGCTCTGTCAGCATTTGTTGGCAATATCAATTCATGTATTACTTTTAAGGTAATCTATGTATTAATTATATGCATACAACCTTCATATATTAAACATAAAGCCCTATTATCTGTGTCTGGAAAGGACAAGCTTTGGAATTGGTAATACGAAGGGAAAAGAGTCAATCATTCACTAACTAATGAACTTCTTAATCGACACATTCAATGCTAGACTAATGGCTACATAATCTATTTTGCTGGCCATGAACTTTCTTATGAGTGTAGTAACACAATGTTGGCCATTGTCCAACGAGATGTTTACTTACATCTAGTAAACACAAGGGTACTGTATTCAACAGTCTAATGAATCTATAGCCATTTATAAACATAACTGTACTGTATTCAACAGTTTAATGCTAATCACCGATTTGGAATAATGCTGACCATATTTTGTAGTGTTTTCTCATCAAAATTTCTTTTGTGGTGTTTGTTTGCTTGAATGTAATAGGCGCACATTCATAAGCAAATAGAATTTCTCGAGAAAGATGAGCAAATAGAGTTACAAAATCAAAATCAACACTCTCTCAAAAAGTATCAAAATAAACAAATATGAAGCAAGAGATAGTTAATGAATAAAAGAAAAGAGATTGTATGTACCAGTCTTCGCATTAGGCGTTCAAAGCACCAGAAAGCATCTGCCTCGTTTTCAACAACCATTATAATTGGTGAACAAAGATCACTCATTCCTATACATAAACCAATGTCAGAAGCCTAGGGAATAGTCTAGTGTGTCAGATACTAAAAGTTTATTTTCTTCATATTCACCTTGGCAATATCCAATATCTTTGTCTATCCATGAATATACTGCAAGGATATCCCATAGCCTTGCTTGATTCTCTGAACTCTCATAGTATACAAGCGACCGGTCTGTACGAACTACATCCAAACCTGATACATGATAAAGTACCAGCATGAACATTCAGGAAATTGTGGACCTTCAAAACCCATGTAAGGTTCGATTACTACAACCAGAAAAGCAATATGTTTTGCTAAGATACCGATGTCAGATATATCAAATAATGCTCATGAAAATCAGCAGCTCACCAGTTGATATATTAAAATTTCCGGTACCCATATGATGTTTGATTACTACAACCAGAATTGAAAATACTTCTGCTAAGGTACCCATGAAAACATAGACATGCTTTATCAAATAATGTTAATGAAAATAGGCAGTTTGCCTGTGGAGATTAAAATATTCAGTCCTCAATGGGTCTACTAATTTTCAAATTAAGCCAACAAGTCGCAAAAATTGCGAGTGATAACCTCTCATGTCATCAAAGCAAAATGGAATTATGGTGAGAGTGAGACCATGATTATAATATATACATAGTATTGTGATAAGCTAAACTGAAGATACGAAAGATCATGGAAACTAACGTCTTACCAATCTGATGTAAGGTGAGCTTCCACTGAATGATTTCTTTGTCCAGAATTACATTATCTTTTCGCTGCGCTACTTCTGGCGAACTTTCTTCCTTGGAGGCATTATTACTCAGTGGATCCTCAATAGGTTGTCCATCTTCAGAAATAACAGGTGCTGTAATTATCCGCCCACTGCCAACAGTCTTTTCCATTTCTTGGCACTTTGCCTTCATCGTTGCATATTCTGACCTGCCAAAGAAAGCTCAGATAATATATTATCTAAATCAATATCAGCTGCATTAAAAACCCAAGGAAGTAAAATCAACAACTGACAAATGTTCTCATTGTCCACGTGGATGAAGAAACAATTTATTGGAAACACGGAAAGAGATATTTGCATGAACTTGTCACATTTAACAATAACTGAAATCAAAGATTACCTCCGTTGTTGTCTTAATTGGCTTCGCTCGTCAAAGGTACTATTAGGATCATAACACCCAAGCAAAAACTCCCAAACTACTCCTTTGATTGTAGGATGGACACCCTAAAGCATCAAACATTCATTCTTCTCAGATTTAAATACATTGATGACATGAAAGAAATAATATATTATCAGTATGTGTCATATGTCAAAATTCAGCAGCCATATTTGATTTATTCAGAAGCACACTATATTGGGCTCAGCTTGGGTTCAAACAGAAGTAAGTTGAAATCCCAGCAATTTGGCAAAGTTTAGTGCTACTGAAAAAAATAAATAATGTAATGTAGAAAAAGAATAGTCAATGTTTAATCATATATGGTTAGATTTAATATGATTATCACACAACATGTGAGAGAGTTTGGCCTTCCCAATACATGTCATTAATATAAACCTTTGAGGACTATTCAAATACAAACCTTCCAGTAAGATGAGCATACAACAAATGTCCAACAAATTAACTCAGATACAAAAGTGCATAACGATCTTGCACATGATAATTCATTCGAACATTAACTACCATGCACACACTATCAACTTTTTCTTAAGATGAAGGCTTTTTAACAGTTTTTCACATATATCTGGTCCTATATTCATTGATGGATGCATAAGAGAAATGTTATCACGAAAAATTACCACATCAAAGGTTTTATTTTTAACCAGTTACTTACCCCCCTTTGCATTCTTCTGAGTACTTTAGCTATGTCCAAGTGACCGTCCTCGGAG
Organism: Pontederia paniculata; assembly: GCA_001647135.1. Classification (NCBI taxonomy): domain Eukaryota; kingdom Viridiplantae; phylum Streptophyta; class Magnoliopsida; order Commelinales; family Pontederiaceae; genus Pontederia; species Pontederia paniculata. Next base: position 21,290 of record LTAE01004370.1, on the reverse strand, counting down.
AATGAAGCATGCCATCTTCTCGCACTAAGTGTTTTTCCAGGCTGATAAAGAAGAAAATAGATATCAACCGAACAACAGTAGCCATAGACAATATCTTAACGATGCTAAAGTCAGTTAAGCTTGTTCTTGATCATTTTTTTTTTTTGCAATTTTTTAGATTAGCCTTATAGACCACTGTTTTATTACATGGTCGCGTAATAACAAGAAAGAGGAAGCTAAATCATCCAAATTTGATCTTTCAGGTTTGCAAGAGATCTTAATGACCAAAGAAAGATGACATTTACCTTATGAGAAATTTGTGAATTTATTAGGCCAACATTTGAGGCCAAAAACTTATCTTTATTTTCAAAGGAACAATAAATAACATCAATAAGCTTTAGATGTGACTAAAAAAATAATAAAAGTGGTCACATTAATTCACACTACAGTTTTTTGTTCATACTCGTATGTTCCACCTTTTCTCAAAATGGCAGAATGATTACTGTACTTGGCTAGTAATCTTTTTCACCCTCCCTCAAAACACACACATAAAAATCATTTGCCTTAATATGTGTCATTTAGGTCAGCAAACCAAGTCTCAAAAACTCTAGCAACATCAGTTTCCAGACAAAAAAGATACACTTGGTTTTGCCTTGTTACTATTTATAATATATACATTGAAAGCGACCATATCATGGGACCAACACTGAGAATCCAAATTGTCCTTTGGAAATGCATGCAACTGGATTTCTAAGTTACGGATTGAGAAAACCAATCCCAATTAGCTTTACAGCTTCAAACAATCTATAAATGGCAATTAGAACCAAAAAGCATACAAGGATACAACATTTTGGGATGACTCGTAAACTTCTTTTGCATACAACTCTTTATTAAGTGGAGAATGCCCATCTCCCACTGTAAATCTAACAATGTATGAACAAATAAAGCTGCACAGATATATAATGACATAACACATAAGACGAAATCTAGTATTCAACAAAAAGGTGATGCGCAATGCAGATCCTGCTATGAGCAATCAAAGTCGACAAATTTGATCCAACAAGTGCAAATACATGAACAAATGGATGAGAGAGAGAGAGAGAGAGAGAGAGAGAGAGAGAGAGAGAGAGAGAGACCCTGGGCTTGAATCGGGAGGCGGGGGCGTCCTCCTTGCACTCTGGACGGATGGGGTAGAAGGCGTCAGGCTCCCCCCAGTCCTCGGGAACGGACACGCAGCAACTAAACATCGTTCTCGTTCTCCTCTGCTGCTGATTCTTCCAAAGAATCAGATCGAGAAAACCTTCTGCTCGACCGATCAATCGGCCTTCTGCTTCCCCTTCACCACCACCAACACCACCACCACCAGCAGCAAACACCAAAGGATCAACAATTGGATCTCATTACAAGCAAAAGAAAGCAAAAAAGATGGTACCTTTGGAGACGGGGAGCGGAAGGATCGTTGACGGTGGGGTTTCTGGAGGATTGGAATTTGGAAGGAGAAGAAGTGGAAGGCTAAAAGACACCTTTTTTTTCTCTCTCCTTTGATTGCTTCACCTGCTAAATTTGGGAGGATGGACAAGAATTGGCACGAAAGAATTAGGATGAGAGGATTTGACTTCCTTCCACAAAATTGTTGCTAAATTTGGGCGACAGATGATGACGACGAAGCACGAACATGGACAGAGATTTGTGTTGTGCAGTAAATGAAGGTGCTTTCAGGGCGGAGGAGAGAGAATGAATGGAGAGAGAGTGAGAGAAGAGGAGAGAGAGAGAGAGAGAGGGGAGAGAGAGAGGGAGAGAGAGAGAGAGGACAACGGCTCTTGTTTTTTTGGGTTCCATTTCCATATTTTTATCATAGGAAAATAAATATTATTAAATGTCCGTTTGATGTAAAATGTTGTTTTTATTCATATTTTAATTTATGAGTTATATAATATTTTTTAATTATGATTGTAAAATAACTGCATGACTGTGAACATGTGTTTTTAACTTTTTATTTAATTCACTGAATTAATGAATGGAGAGAGAGTGAGAGAAGAGGGAGGAGAGAGAGAGAGAGAGAGAGAGAGAGAGAGAGAGAGAGAGAGAGAGAGA
>LTAE01004369.1:0-22709 GCA_001647135.1 Pontederia paniculata | reverse complement strand
TATATATATATATGTATATGAAGGTGTAGTGCTGTAATTTAGAGTAGCCCATCTCCCTCACATTTGCATGCATATTCACTTATGTGGGCCTATGAGAACAGGCCCATATAATAGGTCTACATGTAAATGTGAGAAGAAATGGGTCGCGTTGTAATTTACAACGCTGCACAAACATTTTATCATATATATATAAGGAGAGGTCGAAGCAACGAGAAGATGCTAAGTGGCGCATTAATACGAAGATATGTGTCTAATATTAAGACAAAATTTTATCTTTGATAATATTTATAGTCTTGGTAATTTTACAATAATCTAACAATATCTATTATGTCAATAATAATCTATATATATAATTAAAATATGCATTATAAAAAGAAGTTTATTATATAAGAAAAATAAAATTTGTATAAAAAATATCTAATAATAAAAAAGTTTGTTATTATATATTTTTTTAAATAATCCTAATTCAAACAAAACTGTTTTAAATAAAATGGAAGAGAAATTTGAAAAGATGAAAGTATAATACACTATTATCTTTTTTGTAATAATATAAAATTATTTTATAATAAAATTTTGATCTATAAGAGATTTTAAATAAGTAAATTATGAAAATATAAATTTATAATTTAATTTTTTTTAGTTTATTTTGCTATGTTTGGTCTCCTAGACCTCGGTAGTTTTCAACCATAACTATATGTTAGTTCTTGTATTGAATATTAAAGTTTAATTCATTGAAAAATTAATGAAATTTCGAATTGGCGGCGGAATAGGGATTGCATCCTCCTCGGACACGACATGCATTTGTAGGGATGAAACCCTAACATCGCGTCGATAATGAAGGACACTCGAAACATGGGATACGGACCGCGTCCGTCTTGGACATGGCCTATGTCCGCTGGTGTAACCCTAGAATCGTATTCTTAATGGAACGTGACTTTAGGAATACTCAAACACGAAAATCATATCCCAAATTAATTAAATAAAAAAAAATGGAAGGATAAAGAGAACACGACCCGTATCGGTTTTGAACATGAACGTGTTGGTCGAAGATAAAGTAAAGAAAAATCCTAAAGTATGTCGCTCATGGGAAAGAACCCAGGTTGGAACTGAGGTCCACATTTCCCTAATGTACCGAACCATTTTGGATTATTTTAATCAAGTATTGAATGAAAGAAAGGGCACAGTTTGTGTCAGGAATTGGACATAGACCTTGATGCATTCTGTGCCAGATGGAATTCATTGTTAATATGAGGGCATGAAGGAGACACGACCCATGTCACATCCTGATGACTTGTGCTCAAGACTAGACATGGAAGTGTGTCAAGAAACTAAATCATGATGAACACGACTCGTGTTCATACTTGACACGACCCATGTTGGCAGAAGGCCTGACATGATTATTTTATTATAATCCTTATATGATGATTAATTTTCCTAAATGATAAGGACTAATATGTGGATAAGATAAGGGTGAACCATATTCACTAAATATATGATGAGATTGACATGCATTGAAATTATAGGAGTGACAGTGTTACTAATGATGAAGGAGTGGCTAAACAATTGCTACTCAGTTCTTGTTGTTTGACTTTCTCCTCATCCTGCGACGAAAGAATTTCTCGAGCATCCTCCTTGGTCGTGGCTTATGCACCCTTAATGACTTATTGGCGAGACCTCCAAAGACTCATGAACCCTTCAAAGTCATTTGAAACCAATCCTCAAAGTCACTAATGAAATAAGTCGAAAATAACAAGATAACCACTTGAACTAAATATTGCATTGAGGCATAAGAATGATTGATGATGAATGATAATGAAGGATGATGAATACAAATAAAGTAAAAATGATGGCTGAAAGGAAAGGAAAATATTGCAAAGAAACAATGAATGATCAAAGGAAGCAAAGCATTGTGAAGATGATGAATGCTTGATGATGTAGGATTGTCATAATTTATTCCTTATGTTTTATTTAATTATGAAAGTAATATATCTTTGTGCCTTACATATTGTGCTTTATAGTTCACGGAAGAATTGTCTCCTCTGTTTTAGATTCTATAAGTGAGTGATATGTAGTGGCATGATGATTAACGACGCATGCATCGACTGATATTCGTGATGGATGTTGCTTGCACACGAGTCAATCATTCTAGATTTAAATGTCTTTTTTATTTTACTTATTGGGTTGTATTAGTTGATCAAAATATGTTAAGAACTTCAGATATCTTAAGATTTTCACACATTTTATTTTATAAAATAGTTTTTAATTTTTAATTTTTTATTTATTTGATATTTTATTGACTAGTCAAATTGTCAACTATAAAGTCAAAGGCAAAGCATAGATATCGTAGCATTTCTAAAAGAGCATTTTGCCATGTGATTAGGTAAATACTTCTGGGAGTGTTACATTAAGACCCATTACTTGGTTAAGGTATAGTTGTTTCTGGACACATAAAGAAAGCCATTGCCAAAGCCCACAAGATCAGAGCTCCTACGAAGAGGGAGTCAATTCAGCTTAGGTTGTGGTGTAATGGTAGTACTGGGGATGAAATGTGAAAGAAATTGAAAAGCTCTTTTTGTACTATCTCAAACTTGATGTTGCATACTAATATTGTAATGCCCCAAAAATGACACCTCATACAAGGCCGAATCGATATTCGAAATGCGGCTCGATGCTTCTCGGGATGCCATGTCGATACGACACTTTTTTACTTCATGTTTGACCTACAACATGAATAAATATAGTATTAAGACTTAATATCAATCATCGAAAGCTTAATAACAAGTAAATAAGAGGTCATGGACTTAACTTAACCTTTTAATCTTAGCCATGTGCAAAGTTGATTCATCATGAGCCCAATCATCGTTCAGTCCATCCATTTAATCCTTAATATGTTCAACCACCTATAGGATACGTGCAGGGGAAATCCATCACATGAGCTTGCGCCCAGTATGTAAGTCATAATAATATGAATATCATATTGTCATCCTTTAGGGTTCTTTAACACTTAGTCAATTTAGTCATAATGCAACGAAATATCCTAATTCAATACTTAGCATATCATATTTTATATGCATTAATAACAATATAACAATGACAATGACAATCTATCAATATGGTCAATATATATGTCATCATGACCTTGCATAACTTTTATGCATCAATGAAACAATATCAATTAAGTCATTATATCTTGGGATTTTAATCATTTTCATATCAATCACAATAACTAACATGAACACTCTATACATTAGACTTCCTAATGTTAAATATCAATAACAATAATGTCCGCGCTAGAGTTATCTTATTTGTTGCCATTTGATGACCGAAATTTTCCTGTGTAACTTCCTCAATCCGTCCCAATGTAGCCATCTCCATATGAATCCGTCCCATACAATATCAATAAGGATTCATGATCCATCAATATCAATCAATCGATAGGTTCCATGAACCTTAAATTCATCAACCAATAAATGGGCAACCCTATGTTCAATTCAATCAATTTTAGTGAACCTTTAACAATAATTGGAGATTGGGTAACCTGACGCCATATGTGGTTAGCTAAATCACGGGACACACTTGCTCCCGTGAGCCCCTTTTCGGAAATCCACCACCCCACGTCTGGGTCAATAACAATATGAGGATGAGTCCTCTAATTCGGCAAGCACTCAATTCGATTCTCTAATTGCAATTTCAATCAATCAATACTTAATACATTAACATTTTAACCTATTACGGCTGAGCATGCAACACATATTTTAGGTTATCAATCAATAGACTCAATTTAAATAAATGATAATACTATATTAGTTTCGGGATAAGGTCGGTCGGACCTACCCTAGAGTCGATCGACAGACTCACAGTGTAGTGGTCGTCCGACTTGAGAGTCGATCAAACAGATGTCTATGAACATCATCTGAGTTGAGGATCGATCGAACTAGAATGATAATACTATATTGGTTCTGGGGTAAGGTGGTTAGACCTACCCTAGAGTCAGTCGACCGACTCACCATATAGTGGCCGTCCGACTTGAGAGTCGGTCGAACAGATGTCTATGAACATCATCTGACTTGAGGGCTAGTTCGACCGACCTTCGCTACTAAGATCGTTCAGGTTCGACCGATGTATGATCTGTCGGACCTAAAGGGCCTGAAACCCGATAGTTGATCGAACCTCCCCTGAGGTCGGTTGACCAACTTGCGTGATTTTCAGAAAGCAAATATGTGTTTCCTAGGATTTTCTCTAAGTTACCGATGTCGGTCAATACGTCAATCAATTGGGATTCAATACAATATCATGCCCAATACAATAGAGTTTTCAATACAATATTCATATGAACAATCTAACATATAGATGTTCATAATTTCAATATATCATAACTAGCATTCTTGAAGCAAGTAAACCTAATGTCATTCATGGGCTTAAATTATCCTTTAAAGTAAGCATCACATGTCATTTAGAATAACTTATGCTTGTTGTCCACTTGCCTTCTTAACAATAATTGCACTAATTTACCTAACATTTAGGCACATATCATATGACAATATAAAATTTCAACATGTATCACAATTTGATAGCTCATCAATCCAAAATTCATAACTTTATTTATACAATTTCAAATCATATGAAACTAACCTTTGAGGCCATATTAAAACATCTATCTACAACCTAAAGATCAATACATAATCATGCATTATCAATTTACTATACATTTTTACAAAACAATCATGATATAGTTCGAAATAATTTGACAATGTCTCAGTGTTTTGATCATAACTTTCAAAATACAATTCAGAATGAGATAAAATTGTGCAAACTAGACTTCAATATCTACGTTTTGACATATCATACATGATTTTTGGACAATTATTACCTAGCCAAATTGACCTCGAAAGAGAAGCTATAAAATTTGAACAAAATCATAATGTATTGTCAATCTTGCATAAAACATAATCATTCCTATGAATCAATTAATCACATTTACTTTACAATACTAATTATCATAATCCATTATCTACTCTCAACAGTTAGATAAGAGAAATTATGATATCCCCTTACATATATTTTTATTCTCATGATGCATTCTTTGCTCTTTGAGTTCATCTTTTTCCTTTCTTATCATTACCTTTAATCTCTATCCATCTTGACTTCTTCTCCATGACCAGCTTCAGGCTCTTCTTTGCTGAATCAATTTAGGGCAGAAAATCTCACAAGATGGGTTGTTTTCATATTTTGAGAGGGTGGATTCATTAAAGGAGAGGCAAAATGGTGGGTGTTGTCTTCTCTAATTGGTGTTAGTTTTAGGGTCCAACGAATGGATACTTAGGTGTGGTATGGGGCCCCTCAATTCATTTACTTTATTCTATATTTTTCTTTTCTTTTTACATGCACAGGTGTTACAAATATTTTTACGTATTTATAGGTAGACTTTCAACAAGCACGCTTGAGATTATGTTGTAGAATGGATTACAAAGTTGGGAAGTTGAGTGAGGTTAGAACTACAGATTCTTTTTCATTTTTGGTGATTAGAAGTACAGATATTCTGATATCTATGAGATAAGATATGTGCCAACAAAAAGAAGACATCAACCAGTTTGTTCACATGTATGGTAGAATGGTAGATTTTCATTTATAACAGACAGGAACGAAACATTAACTTGATGTTACTGTGAAGCAAACTATGCGATTCCGCCGTTACATCATGAATCGCTACTTAAAGCTCAACTTTTATATATTTTAGTGGCGCATATAACTCATTCGAAACACTAATGAAACAAACTATATATTTAAAGTGATTCTTTTTAGTACTACAAGTATGAAGTATATTAACCAGTGCAATGCATGGACATTATTAAAATAGTTAAATAATATCATTTATATAGTTAAGTATAAAATTTTGAAATATCAATCAAATAAAATCGAGAATATTAAAATATTAATACTTGAATATTGCAAATGAAATTATAAAATATTGATCTAAAGGTAAATTGTTAATTTATTTTTTTATTTCAAATTTTATCTAAACACATGTATATTATATTAATATTTATATTATTATTATTATTACTATTATTATTATTGTTATTATTATTATTAATAATTTATAGTTATATTTTTTTATGTGAAGTTTCTTTTATTTGTCTTTAACTTACATCTTCTTATAAATTTTATTTTTTATATTCGAGATAAAAAAAATAAATTTTGAAAGTAATAATTTTTATATCTAATATGTTTACTTTTTTTTACCTTACCTCATCTTATATAAATGTACGACATAATCTGTTAGAATGAACCTTAGAATTTAAATATAGAATAAAAGAAAATGTTACAACAATCATGCATTATCTAAATCTTTATTTTATTTAAGCCTATTAGTAAAACATTTTCTTTTATCTCTGAAAATATTATTAACATTAAATTTTATTCACTTGGAAAATGTCACTTATATAATTTGATCCCTAATTTTGTCAAAGTTTTTATATCATACAAAATATTATTTAAATGTATGCTACAACCGCATCTTCTTCATAACAAATATTTTGACTATCAGTTTATTTATTACCATTAATAATTCAAGCTACTAAAATATATAAATCATATAACTCAATGCTTAGACAAAATTAAATGGGCCAGAAAAGACTTCAAAACGCTAAATTTATTTCACATATTTTTATTAAAAAAATTAAATATATATTATTTATAACAACTCTCGAGTGGGAATATTGTGTGATGATGCAAATTGTACATCCCAAAATTTCATATTCGTAGGTATTAAATTGTATTCACTAAAGTAAAATGATAAAATAAATTAAATAGCATTTACTAAATATTTTTTAGAAATTATGGATTATATATTTAGTTTAAAATGAAAATGCTATTTTGTTATTAGATTTTTAATTATATAAAAAAATAAGATTTTAAAATAAATGAAATTTAAATATATTGAGCATGCCATTTGGGAATGAGTTTTATTTTAAACATTGAACCATATTATTCTTCTATAATTATTAGTTTCTTATTTATTTCAAATGTGGCAATAAAAACTAAAGTATACTTATATATGTTACTGTTACATCATCTATAGGATCCATATACATGTATAACATATAAAATAATTTAGAAATAATTTTTTTTCTCTTCTTAGTTTATCTTTAGTTTTACTTATTTCATTCAAGTTAGGATTCTTTATAAATAATTATTTTTAATCTTAATTTATTATCTTGCATAACAAACTTTTCTTGAAATTTTAAATTTTCTCAAGTCACTTGAGTTAGGATAGGAAAAAATTAATCCCAAATATATTAATAAACTAACATTTCTAGAATATCTATCTTGTATTTTTTTTAAATATTAATTATTTGTTTTAGTTTTTTTCTATCAATTTTATTTCCCAAATTTTCTTAATATATTAAATCTTTTTTAAAATATTAAGAGTTCATTTTCCGAATTTATTTTTAATTTCTCTCCTAATAAAACCCACATCTTCTTATTAAAAATAAATTATTATTTTTTTCTCTTAACATTTTGTTCAATTTTACTTATTTCATTCAAGTTATGACGTTTTGTGAATAATTATATAAGAAACTTGTCTTATAAGATACTTATATGTAATAATTATTTTCTTATTAAACAAACTTACTTAAATTTTCTTTAAAAGACAATTTTCAAAAAAAAATATGTGAGCATGACATGTGGCAAGACACTTTGCTTTTATATGTATTAATTTTAAATTAATGATCAAATTTAGTTGTTCCCTATTTTAATTAGATCAAATCTGATCATTGATTTAAAATAAATGATCAGGTTGATGTGCCGAATGGGTGAAGTACAAAATGCCATGCACCTCTATTATTATTATTATTATTATTATTATTATTATTATTATTATTATTATTATTAAAGAGTTGATAAAAATTATAATTCTGAAATAAAAGATAAAAAAATATAGGATTATTTATTTATTCGGAGGGCCAAATTATATCAGAATACACAAGCGATNTATATATATACGAATTGTTGTTGTTACTAGTTGAACACTTGCTGCAGTGGTTTTGATATAATGTATATATGGCGTACACGTGTGGAGAGGACAATTGTTGGAGTCCTTGAGGAGTTTCTGGCGAGATACGGGAAGGCGTTGGACGCTGAGAAGGAGGAGAAGCGGCTCGGAAAAACCATCAAGGAGTCGGCGGCCGGCCGGCATAGTGGAGGATTACAGGCTGCCAATCTCCGGCGAAGAGTTCTCCGGTGCCATCATGCCTTTCTACCAAGAAAGGTATGGATCGAGCTTATCAATATCTCATCTATTAGTGTATTTCTCAAAAAAAAAAAAATATCGTAAGTTAAATTGTAATAGAATCATAACTCGCAGATAGATTTGATTGAAATTATGTTGATTCAATATTTCGGACAAAAGAATTAGTTTGAGAAAAAAAATTAAGATATACGGTTTATTCATCCAAAAAACCTAATTGTTGGTCTTAATCATAAATTATGTATTAATGTGTGATTTATGATCTCTTTCTTTCAATTTTTGAAGTTCATATCATTGGAATAATGAACTGTAACCCTACGGTTTACCTTGTGAGTCAAACCAACACAGTTAATTTATTATATTTTTTAATTGTGGCATGTGTGCTACCTTTAATAGAATTGTTATTATTATGTATTAAATAATTGATTATTGAAATGAGGTATCTGAAGTTTCGAAATAATGATTGTATTAGTTAAGAGTTGAGATTAAGAAAATATGTTTTTATATCACTGTAAGAGAATCCATCAATTGTTATTATATTTTTTTATCCTAGATAGGAATATTTATTTTGTGTTGCAGAATATGTTGATTATTTTATAAGAAACTTACTTCGATAAACTCTACTAATTTACAATTTAGAGAAAAAAATAAACGAGTTTACTCAAATTCTGGTTATTGATATTTGGTATTGATGCATGCATGCAATCACCCTTTAAGGTTACAGTACTCGTGCTAAATCTTTTTTATGGCTCATGCATGTATTTTGATTTGCGTAAGTAGGGTGGCCGCAAGCGAAGGAACTTCCAGGCGTCAATCGCCTCATGATGCTTTTTCACAAGCATGAAGTTCCGCTGGCACTTGCTTCAAACTCCGAAAGGAAACATATTGAGATGAAGATTTCCCGCCAACTAGGTTGCCATCTCTAAAACCAAAATGCTCCTACATAATCAAAGAGAGTTGAAATGGAATAGTAAGTGACTTCTTATCGCTTAACTAGATCTCGAGTTCGAGTCTCTATGAATATAAAAAAAATTATCGTTGAAAGTCATCTGTCATAGTCAAGCATGCGACGCGGATCGACGTCAGTTAGTCGGACTTATGATGGACTTGACTCTAATATATAGATAATGCATTCTTTAGCACCGTGCGGTTTAGACAATAGCATCGCTTCCCGGATATCATGGTGGCAACAGAAAAAAATGCTCGTATATAAGAAAAAAAATGCTCATATTTTAATTGTTGTTGGGGTGATAGCATCGCTTCCCGGATATCACCCCAGCAACAATTAAAATATCAAAGAGAATACTTGGTTGATTCTTTTTTATTTTGTAATTTCGAGACTCTTTGATCCAAATTTAATCAAAGAGTTAATCGTGCAGGTTGGAAAGAGCACTTCTCAGTCGTTCTTGGCGGCGATGAAGTTCCTCATGGAAAGCCATCTCCTGACATGTGAGTGACCTTTTAACTAATTGACAACTCTCCATCATGAATCCTAAAACTTAATGCTTTTGAATGCTCTTACACTATGTTGACTCAGATTCTTAGAGGCAGCAAAAAGGCTTGGCGTGGATGCATCAAGTTGTCTAGTTATCGAAGACTCGCCGTGAGTGATGTGTTGATTATTTGTGGTTTCAATTCTAAGGAAAAAATGAAGGTGCTCCTAAATAGGAAGCATTATATTACCTACCTCATATCATAGTAAATTTATAATAGATAAATTTAGAAAAGAAAAAAAGTTTAAGAGAAAGAAAATATAATATTCATCGTAGATCTAGAATCTTAAAATTGCTCTCTACTTAATTGGAGAGCACCTTCCTTAAAGTCTTTAACTAATTTAAATCACTTGGTTCTTTCTCACAGCGTAGGTGTTAGAGCTACAAAGGTATCTGAGCAAAGGTTGTGGCCGTTCCATCCCTTCAAAATCAACCTGAACATTATGCCATTGCTAACTGTGTTCTCCATTCGCTCCTGAAGTTCCAATCAGAACTGTGGGGCCTTCCACCATTTGAAGATTGTAACTTCTACTCCAAACTCTTATTGATTTATTTCTTGTTTTTTTTTCAACTTAGATATGTGTTAAAATTAGTACTTTTTCTTCTACTCCACTGATGCATAGATTCACCTAGGGATAGAAAAGGCATTGCCAATTGATCCACTGGTTATAAAAGGTTTGGTAGGCGAGGTAGTTCATCAAGATAACCTGTCACTAGCTACTATAACATCAGGCAAGTAAACTTCACTTCTGAGACTTCTGCTGAATGATAAGAAGCAGTATGTTCTTTTTTTCTCCTGAAATCCCTGTCTCCAAACTTATTTTAGTATCAGACATTCGAGCATATGAATATATTCCGGATCAGATATCAGGGGTCTTCTTCGGTTGGGCTAAGCTCAAAACGCATTAACTGTTTAAAGTGGTTGTGAGCATTAGATTGGATATCTCTTCCTGCTCTGCCAAGAGAGTAATTGTCAGTATTTTGACAAGCAGGCGATTACAGGCCGATTTACTCCCTGTTTCTCATAAATACTTTTTTTCTTTTTGCAGCGACCATATTTCATTGACGAAATCCCCAGCCAAACAGCTGAGCAAATACACCTGCTTTTAGTTGGATACATCAGAAATCTGAAAAACCAGGTACCTTAAAGTCCATTAAATCTCTACAGCTTCACAGCATCAATTGGCCATTCCCCAAGTTGTCACAGTTCATACTTTGCTTTCTAACCTGAGATTTCAACTTCTCATACCACTTCATGTCCTAACTAAGATACTGAAGAAGTAATTCTAACACAATATTGTACCTTATTTTCCAGGGTAATATATCGGAGGCCCTTAAACTATACAAAAATGATCAGGAAGTTGCCCTGGCCGCAATCAACCTGCCTATGTTCTCCCATCATATTAGCAACCCCTTGTTTATCACCGCAGCATCAACACAGCCTTAGCGTAACAAATCCCCGATCTGTATAGTGGGAGCTGACGGCTGAAATCTAACATACTTGTTTGCTTTGACCTACACAAGCTTGTGATCTCGTTTACAGATTGAATTGTCTGATGACTAATAAACTCTGATTTAGCCAATTTCAGAATCTGAATCATGAACTCATTTTGGAGGATGGACTATGAATAAGTCATTCAAAGATTAACTACCGATTGGAATTTGGAACTGTCAGTAGGTTTCCATAATAAACTCTTGACAGTTCCAATGGTTTCTGGTTGTCTTCTCCTAAATGTCACATGCTTCATGACAGGCATCATCCATGGTTTAGCTATGATATCTAGTAGCTGTATTACAATTTAATTTCACAAAACAACGCCCATGTGATGAGATATGATTCATGTCTAATTGCTAGGCTAAGAACTGAGGGAATAAACACTATGTGCTAATCGCCTCCTGTAGATCCATGTGCTCATAATGAGATGAGAAGAAGCATGCCACACTAACGAAGGATATTAACCATAAAAATAAAATATAGCCTTAAACTTATGCAGCCTTTAGGTTCTCCCAAGGATATAAAATATATCAGTATCATGTATCAACAACTGGATATTTGTCATGCATGTAATTTCTAATAAGCCTGTTCCCTTGCATAAAGAAAGCTGATTAGTCAGCGGTTGGTTAGTAGTTTACTGGATATATAGTGAAACTGAAAGATGGGAGATAAATTGAATTCAACTCGAACATCAAGACGACTGCATAGTTGTTTTGAAAGGGATGCGAGGCCTCACGGGTGTCTTAGATGGGCTAACCCTAAAAAATAGCAAAACAGGTTATAACATTGACTAGAAATGTATAAGTTTATAATAATTTTAGTTAAGGATGAACATACCTAATAGGGTTTTCCCCGAGAGTCATGCCGCTGCAGTTTAGAGCAACAAGCGCACTTTCTGCCTGGAAAAGATAATGACATTAGGAGCAAGTACTAGAATGGAATAATACTAACAAAGCCCATTGTGGATGTCTAATGGTTTAAGATAATGAATATGAAGAACATAAGTCGCTGCATTTGTATTAATAATATTATACGCACACACACACACTTGTTTGTATAAAATTGTTGACCAGTAACCAAGTTTTTACATGCTATGCACTAAAATCAGAAAAGAATGTCCTCTTATGTCATTTCTTAGTATAAGTCCAGCTTAAACTGGTAATTAAGCTAGTGTCATCCCGTAAAGATTATCTCATTGATGACAAATGTTATCGACCTCAAAGTGAAACACAAATTCTATAAAAAGTTGAATATAAGGAAATTGAGGGGAAAACCATCAAAAGGAGGGTGAGCTGCTGTAATTTGGTCAACTCGCAAAGACATCAACCATTTAGTTCATTTGGTGGATTTAAATTTAAAACAGAAAGGAACGAAGCAAATGTTCATGAACATGGTGTAACTGTTAAGCAAATTATTGAATGTGATTCAGCATAATCATGAATCAAACTTAAAGCACAACTTTTAATTAGTGGCTTATAATTTATTTCCAAACAGGAATGAAATAAATGTTCATTGACTTGATGTTAATGTTAAGCAAACTATTGAATGTGATTTTGCATAAATCATAAATAAAACTGAAAGGGCACATATCTGTTTTCATGACAGGAAAAAGTGATATTCTATCTGTTCTATAGGCTCTAATAACGGTATCAATAATGTGCAAAAAACAGATTTAAACTTGAATATCCATGTAATAGCTTGACAACATTGACATCCACATCAAGACTTGAATCATGCAGTAAAGCAGTATATTGTACGTCCAATTTTAGAAATGTATATCACTTTATTACTTGTGATGACCTTAAATCACAGATATAAGCAAGAGTTGCAATATTGTGTCCGCAACTCTCACAATGAGTATTTTCATTTTTTATTTCTTATTGTTCTTATCTTGATATCCATGACATAATATTAGAAAGGAGTTCACATTTACAAATCATTCCATCGTGTTGATTTTCAAACTTGAACTTGGACATTACAAGCATCTGTTTTTCCCTATGGAATTCACAAAATGAGGGCGTCCAGTAGGACTCAAGTGCATGATCATCATAAGGAAATTGGATATGTGTATAAGCAAACTTTGTACGAAGCAAAATAGAATGGAATGTGTACAAGAAGATGTTGCACATTTTCAATGGAAGATTACCTGAACAAACTCCACAAATGCTATGCGCGTTGTATGTGACTGATCCAAGAGGAGCCTCAAGTGAGACACCTTTATAGGAATAATTTTTAGTTTACATATAAGAAGCTGAATATTTTTCTTGAGAAATATAAGAAGCTAAAAGTTAAAAAAAAAAGAAAAGTGGGCATTGTACTCACTTCACCACAGGCTGACTCGAAGAAATCTATCAATTCTGCCTGAGTAACCTGCGAAAAGAATAAAGAGGAATAAGATATAACATAGTAGTCTTCTAAAAAAAGATATGGCATCATAGTATATAATAACCAAAGAGAAAAAAACATATCTAAGTTGTAGGAATATCATAATGAAATTATTTTATAAATCAATTAGCCATTAGTAATTTCATTTTCAATTGTCATATTTTTTTCCTAATCCATGTAAACAGCAACTTCCATGTAACTTGGATGGAACAAATTGAGAAGAAATTCACCTTTTTATCAATATTGGTGCAATAAACTGTTCTTGAACACATTTCCCGTTCATCTTCAGACTGAAAAGTATCAATTGTGAGCTTTTACGGCAGAAAATTAAGTCATATAGATTGACAGAGTACAAAAATGAACTAGTGGTTATATAATACTCACCTGAGGAAGAAACGTTGGATTTACAGGAAAAATAGCAGTCTTTGAAGGCAAGACTTTGAAAGGAAACAAGCCTAGAACACTCCCGTCTAGGCTTAGAGCTGCTCTTGCACCAGCTGAAAGAAACTTTCTACAATGAGGATATGTTCTGAGGAACTTAAGTTCTATTACACATAAAAATAAGTCGGTAAGATAGGTTTACATACACTCGTTAGCAAACTCTATGAAAGCAAATCGAAGAACAGTACGAGGATCACCACAGATACGGCAGTCAAGTACCTTCAATATGAAATTCAAGACTGTCAAGGGATCTCTATATAGAGACTTTTAAAGATATAAAAACACATCAAAATAGACAAGAAGAGAACAAAAACATTCCTACATAAAAAGGCAGAGCAACATATTACAGACAAGAAGGTTCAAAACGACTGATTGACCCCATAATTCCTGAACTCAAATCTGCACCCTCCTCTAATAGTTAGGCTAGGCAAATCTCACATCACTATCTGGTATCAGATGCTAAACTGATTAAGCTTTAATATTGGATGCGATGCAGACTGCTGACTAACTTTTGAATCATCTTGTACAGGTTTTGTTTTCCAATGGCAGACATAGTTTGCAAAATTCTAGTTTTCGGACAAAGCATTGCAATAAAATGTAGATATGGTACAAGATAATTCATAAACCATTCCTCCATATATGAAATTTCATATAAAAAATACAAATATCTACTAGCCATTTATAAGGATTGTCCCTCAAAGTTTCCAGAAAAAAGTTCAATGAGATACATATGTTTTCTTATCATAAATAACAAGGTCAGCGTGCATTGCAAGTTGTTTCTCAAACTTTATTCCTCTGCAATGAAATACATAGTATAATTCATTGAGGTATGCCATTAATCAATTTTCTTTATTTTTTGTTATTTTGGTTTTCAGTTTGTAGTTTAATTAAAAATCTTATCAAAACCTATGTTTTGTCCTATAACTTGTGAGATTAGGTAGTTACTTTACTCATTCTTTATTACATGATACAACTAGTGCATTTGCTTTCTTTGCTACAAAATTTTTGCAATCACCTCCGCTTGATTTTTTTAATCAGCATAGAAGATGGAAACAGAACTAACATGTATTATAGATATTTCTTGCTATACCACCTAGCCACATCCAAACATCCCAGAGTTGAAATAGATTTAATCTTGAAGCACGGGAAAACAAGTATATTTTGGGGACCAACATAAGAATAATGTTTCAGGCTTAAGCACATGAGGACGAAGATGTAGTTGGTTGAAACAACTATGTCTCTTTTTTTGTGTGGGCAATGGAGCAAAGTGATGATATAAGGAAATAATATCAGTCACTCTTTTATCTAGACAGTGTATACTACATATGATCAATACAAGACAATATTGTTTAATGTCCACCATAGATAAGCCATGATAAAAATGCATAGACACTACATTACTTACATTTAATACTGTGACAAGGTTATCTGCAAATCATGTTCTGTTTTTTTTTTTAACATAGAACGATATAGAATTTTGTAACAACAAATATTTGAAGAGAAATATTCTTGAGAAAAAAATGAGTACTCAATGATTAGGAAAATAATGTTTCTAAGGAAGCTATGTTTTTTTTTTTTGAGGAACTTCTAAGGAAGCTATGTTATCAGTTTATAATTAATGTTTTTGTTTCCACTTCAATGCTTAAAATGGCTACGTATTGCCAATATGCCTATTGGTAGTACCCTCATTAAGCAACGCATTAACAATACAAAAGCCTATTTACCAAGTGCACATTAAGGATTTTACCTAGAGTCTCCATTGGCTGGGACGAAGAGAAGGTCCCAGATCCAAAATCAAGTATGTAGAACTAAAGGATACTATTATTCTTACTAGTTTGTTCCCTGTTGTTTTGACAGCCTTCTCTTATCAGTATATTGCTGAAACTTTATTCCAGAACATCTATATTTTGTATAATAGAATGCACTGAGGTATCTTGACAAAAATCATAAACCTAATTGTCATCTTCAAGAACTTTAATCCATTCTCAGTTTCTTCATGCCTTGACTTCAGCATAAATGTTACACACTTACACATAAAACTCTTCTGAGGAAGGAATAAAATTCAATGTGATTAGTCTCTAACAAACAAAGAAAATTCCTAAGGCCCCGTTTGGGGATGGGAACCAGGCCAGAACTTGGGCCTGGTTCCCGCTGGTTCCGCCAAATTATGTGACGTTTGGCGGAACCAGCACGGGATCCCATGCCCCTGAACTTGGGGTCACGTGACCCCAAGTTCAGGATTTTTGGTTCTTGCATTTTGCAAGAACCAATTGGTTCCTGCAAAACGCAGGAACCAAATTTTTTTTTCTTTATCTTTTTTTTTATGTGACATTTTTTTTCTTTTATCTCTCGTCACTCTCTTAATTAAATTAACTTTTATTTTTATTTATTAATTACTAAATATTATAAAAAGTTTACTATTATTTTTAAATTTAATAAACTATTTTTACTATTTGTTATTATTTTACTTATTTAACTTTTCACTATTTTATTACTGTTTTGCTTAAATTATAATTAAAATTTAACTAATTATTTTATTATATTATACGCAGTATTTAATTTATATCATTTATTAATTAAAATTATTTAAAATTTTATTTTATTATATTATCTTAAATATATTACATAAAAATAATTTTATTATTATTACTTTTTTATTCAATTAAACTTATTATCTTCACTAAAAAAAATTGGTTCTTATCGATTCCTACATTTTTATCCAAACACACATTAGAATTAGTCTATCAAATCAACTTTTTAGTTCCCATAATTACTTTTTAGTTCATCTAAACACCCATAGAATCAATTTATCAAGTCAACAAATTTTTGGAACTTCATAGAACATAAGTTCTCGGATCCAAACGGCACCTAAAAGAAACGGAATAAGACAAAGTACTTTGGATGATTAAACCTAGACCTGAAGAACAAAGAAAATATTATTTGTATTACTCATGCAAATCAAAAGTTTTTTTTTTGAGAAGGCAAATCAAAAGTTATGTACATAATATTGTTACTCTATCAAGATACTGGCACAGAACAGAAGGAAGCTTCTGGAAACAATTTATGTTGTATACATGCATTAACATTGTAGACACCAAAAACACAATGATATAGAGAAGATAAGAAGGACCAAAGAACATCAACTTCAAAGCTATTATAGGTGGAGAGCATGTAAAATGCCATAAACATGGTATTTGCAATTTTGATATGTTTAAGAGGAATGCAGGTCAAAATATAAAATAACAATTTGATATAGCAGTATATAATGATACTACAATTGTTCTACTCATTGTCATTTGCATGCAAAATTTCTTAAAAATATTCTATATTCAAACAAACTTACTTTTCCACAACTACTAAATACTGCAGCGAGCAGTTCTTCAGTGACCTGACAGATACACAAGGTATAGTGTTAAATAGAAACGAGGAATAACAGCATTTTACTGTAATATTATGAAGCAACACGGAAATTTAGAGTCTACTTTATACGAATTGGTGGTTACACAAAACAATCACAAGCTGAAGCATTCGCATTCGAATATAACTTACTTGCTGATCAACATCGGAAACATATACAGTGCGCCTGATACAATCGGCTTTCAGGTATCCCTTAATTCCACCATCAGGCTTCCTCCAACCTTGATTATAGTTATCCTTTCTCTGTAATCGTTAAAGAATCAAATGGCTAAGCACCTAACTCAATATAAACAAACTGTTCCTACCGTATATAAAAATATTCAATCAAACAGGAGATTATTCATTAGAAGACTCTATGCTTTCGGTCCAAACGATATAAGAGAATTTGGCAAAAAGAATCCAACTTTTCCCAGACTATAACGATCCGAAACAAATGTATCTAACAAATAGCCATCAACGCACTAAATTGACAAAACCCAGAATCCTTAAAAACCCCGGTGATGAGCATGGATCATCCATTCCCTCGTCAAGGAATCAAATTAAAACAGTAAAAGTAATTGGAGGGGAAAGGAAGAAATCAAAAGCATTTACTCTGTGGTGCTGCTGGTTTCCAAGGGACAATCTATCACCGGCGGCGGCTGCCTTATTCCGATAGCCCACATTGATCGGAACCAGTTCGTTCCGACGATCGGAAGATGCAGAAAAATCAGGCGCATCGGCATACAAACTCCAGCCCGACGGTCGGCCCCGGGAAGAGTCATCGGGCGAGTAGGTGGCGGGCACAAACTCCTTGGCGGAGGGGTTAAGTTTGGAGATCCGCTCCACCAGTTCCGTGACGTTCCTCCCGTACTCCAACTCCTCCCGCTGCTTCTCCGGCGACGACAGCGGCGAGGCGCCGCCGAGGTGATCGCCGGACTCGATCCCGCTTTCCGCCACCGCGGCCATCTCCGCCACCGAAGCGTTATGATTTATTTATGCGCCGTTAACTTTTCACAAACAAATAAAAAAAAGAGCGAAGTAAATAAATAAAAACATAGCAATGCAAAGCCCTTGGATATATTAAAAGTCCAAAGATGGAATGTAAACATAATTAATGGTAATAACATAAATTTATGAATTTAATGTGTGACCGGAGGCTATTATTATGAGGTGATTAAGTGGATGATCTCTTTTTTATTATTTTTAGGTAATAATAATGGGTCTAGTTTGAGTTTGAGTTTGAGTTTGAAAGAAAATTTGACCTGACTTTGAATTTTAGCCCATCCCAATTGAAAGGGTCGGATTGTATGATGTCCGGATTGAGTCATTCGAACTTTAATTTTTTTATATGTTCATTTTTTATAACTAATAATTGTTCGAAATAAAATAAGTATATTGACAAAAATAAATGAAGTTAATGATAAAAGGCTTAAAAGTATTTAAATATAACTAATTTTAGTATTCATTAATTAATTTTATTAATAATATAATTTTAAATTATTCGGATCGAATTTTAAATTATCAGATATCCAACCTATCATACATTTAATTTAATTAGTTTTGGGTTTATTTTGATGTGATCCGACTTAACTCTGTTCGAAAGATATTGATTTATCGAGTTGATTGGGTCGGGTTAAACTTGCGTTCATCCCTAATTTATGGGAAGAAAAAAGTTTAATAAGGAAATAAAATACATTACACGATTTATCCTAATAATCTCTAATCAATCCTTCGTCTTTAAATTTGTAAAAAAATATTCTTTCTTTGTAAATATTATTTCTGACAATGTCTAATTTGAGATGAATTGCCTTTTGGTATTAGTATTTAGAGATTTAGTCGGGGCAAGAATTTGTGATAAAACAAATATTTAAGACTTGATTAATTGGATTCGAGGGAGAATATTGAAATTATTAATTATGTATGGGCTCTACCAACAATCGAGGGCTTGCGAGCAAGTAGCCAATGTGGGCCAATGACCCGCGGGTATTGTAATACCCCAAACTCATACCTCGCCACTAGCAAAATGTGTTCTTGCGAACGCTACGGACAGACTTTATTTTGACTAGGTCAACACCAACGACACATTATATAAAACCACCAATTTAAATTAAAATATTTTTTCAAATAAAAAGAAAGTATGATACATCAATTCCAATAAAAGACAAAACACAAAAAGACTAATCACTAATTTGAGTTCATCTTTCTCCATTACATGACTTTCATAACTCGATCAGGATCTTATTTCATGTCCAAAGCAGACCATCACAAGCAGCAACATCATCGCTGCCATCAACTCCTACTAAGCATCTGAATTAACTGTAAAATTGAATTCCCAGGGGGAGAAGTATCACATGAGCTATGATGTCTAATATATAAAGATCATAAATAAAATTCTCAATACGTAAAAGAATATAATTTGACGATTGACAATTAAGGAGAAACCAGTAGGACAATTAATTACCTCAACAATCTCAATTTTCACCTTGACCTTTAATATTATCTTTTAATGTCTTTAACCATTTATGGCAAGAATATCAATTGCATCTCATCTTGAGATTCTCATATCTTTCTCATTCAATATATTCAAATCACTCATTTAGTCATTAGATCATATTCTTCTATTTATCTTGCCTTAAGCGAAAAAAAATATTACAATCAATCATGAGTCTTATTAATGAATTGAAGGTTCAGATTATTCCCAGTACAAATATGGCTAGCTAGGCCATGTAAATTCTATCTCACCCAAGTATATATTCTCGAAACAATAGTCCTTAAATAAACTCAATTACCTTATATATGAGTTTTGTGTTAACAATATGGATAAATCTCTCAATTCATGGGGGACATCCTCTTCATACATAAATTCAATCACAATCATTATAACTTTTAAGTCATCATTAGTTGGGCTAGGTTTTCATTGAAGGACACCTAAACCTACATTGTTCATCAAATAATTTTCAATCAATCAATATGATTAAATCACATAAAAACAAGGTGTAAAATCAAGTGCTAGGACATTCTTGGGAGAGAACACAACCCACATCATTGGATGACACCACCCGCGTTGCCCTCTTTGTATGGCGTTTCTGTTCGAATGCAGACAAGGTTCCGCTAAACATAACCCGAGTTGCCAGGCACGGGGTCCACGTTGTGTTAGCATTTTATTTCAACCAAATACAATTTAGGAACATGGACCACGTTAAAAGGATGATGCGGTTTGTCTTAGACTTTGGATTTCTTTGCCATTTTACCATGGGAGACGCAAGTCGTGCCGCAGGAGACCCCGCCTATTCTAGGGTTAGTGTTTTCTTCTTTATGTTAATTGGAGTAACACATTCCGCGTTGGAGAACGACGCGGTTCGTGTCTTGGTTTATTCTTGTATGTGAACAGCCGACATCAAGGGTGATGCGGCCTTAGTCCGTCAGACGTGTACCATTTCTCGAAGGGACGTGATCTGTGTACGAAGATTTGGTCATGTCAATTTTTAAATATAATTTTAATATATTTTTGTATCTAACCCTAAATTATGAATTTATTAATCTCAATCATCGAACTTATTTTGATTTGTCAATCAAGTCCTTTTGTTAATTTGTATTCAAAATTCTATTTAGTTAATATTTTAATAATTATGAAATATCATTTTTACCCTTAATTCTTTAATATAATAAAAGAATTATAAAATAAAAAAATAAAGTAAGGATACAAATATTATTTAATGATGATTTTTAAAATAATTATGATTTATCTTGATCAAATTGTTATTTTTAATTTTTAAATATTTTTATGATATTTAAAAGGAAAGGGTAAAATTGTTATTTCAAAATTAACTTAATATAATTTTGGATGAAAGTTAACGGGAGGACTAGATTGATAAATTAAAATTAGTTTGGGGACTAAAATTGATAAATTTATAATTTAAGTTTAGATACAAAATAAAGTTATAATTGATGAGGCATTAGCAAAAATAATACTTATTTTTTGTGTGATAATAATGAGTCAAGTTTGAGTTTGAGTTTGAAAGATGATGACTCGACTTTGAATTTCAACCCAAGCTAATTAGAAAAGATTTAGCTCAAAAACTTGATTTTTCTATAAATAATAATTATTTGAAATAAAATAAATGTACTATTGTCAAAATGAATGGAGTCAATGATAAAAAGTTTGAAAATATTAAAATATAACTAATTTTAATATTTTTTAATAATAATATAATTTTGAAATTCGAATCGAATTTTAAATTTCGAATTATCAAACATTCGATCTATTATATATTCAAATTAATTAGTTTAGATCAAATTTGATGTGATCCCATTCAACTCGATTAAAAATGTAACACCCCCGATCCATTCAAGAAAGTGTTCGCTTATATAAGCCCATGACCACCTTCGTGTTTTGTCCATGTGAGACTAACTTTCATTCTCATCATCATCTTGGGGTCTTATAATTTTTCCCCCTTCGGGGCTCAAGGTCCTCGTTGAGTCGACCCACATGGTTCAAGTGAGCACGCGAGGTTGACTCTGATACCTTCTGTAGCACCCTGATTCATTCAAGAAATTGTTCGCTTTGGGTCATATGACCCGCATGAATTTAAAATGCGTCTTGAATAGTAAGGGATAATGCTAGATATAAGCCCATGACCACCTCCGTGTTTTGTCCATGCGGGACTAACTTTCATTCTCATCATCATCTTGGGGGTTAAAAAAATAGTTAATCAAGTTGATTAGGTTGGATTACATCCGAAATTTACTGGAAACAAAAAAAAGTTCAGTAAGAAAATCAATTACATGATTTGTCCTAATTATCTCTAATCAATCTTTCGTCTTTAAATTTGTAATAAAAATGTAACACCCGGGCCCATTAACCCAAAAGCCCACAAGCTCAAACCCAATAAGGGGAGTAGTATTATAAATACCACCTAGGGGTGCAACAAATTTCACTTCCTGAAATTCTGTGGCCGGCCCTAGGTAAGAGAGAGTTTTCTCTCATCTCCTCTGTTCATGTGTTCATCTTCTGTTTTCTCATCCCCGGAATTTCTGTTCATCCTAGGAGAAGAAGATCCTCCATCTCAGCAGGAGAAACGCCGAAGAGGACGTCCCCGAAAGAGTAGAACAAGTCCCGAAGAACCCAAAGGTATGTCCCTTGGCGGATTCCTAATACATAAATCAAAGTATTTAGATCTGCATGTGTTGGATTTTCTCTGGTTGTACGAACACGTTTTCTGCCCTCACAAAACGGACCGCGTCGATC
>LTAE01004368.1:0-26359 GCA_001647135.1 Pontederia paniculata | reverse complement strand
TATGGAAACATGCAAGTTTATTGGATACAATGAATAATCCAAAGGGTATAAATTTATTAATCCATCCTCTTATTTCAACAATTATATATTTATATCAAATATATATATATATATATATATATATATATATATATATATATATATATATATATATATGTGAAAAGAGAGAAAATATTAGGGAGTACTTAATGTTTTATTATATGAGAATTAAATTTAAAAATATTATGCAACGACACTACCTTGGATTGTGGTATCAAAGAACCATCTGATAACGAGAGCTCATAAAATCTAGTGTATCTTTTTCTTAAATTCATTTTAAACTGAATTAACAAAGTTAGGACAGAACGAAATCCGTCGCCGAAAAGTTTGAATTCAGACGAACTCATAAACTAAGATTAATTCCTCCATCAATTCATCGTGTGAGGTTGTTAGAACCCATAAGAAAAAAAATTAAAAAACTATACCTTTAATTGAAAAAGAAAGCTCATCAGATAGGCACACTGTGTTTATAAGTGGTGAAATAATTTTGGACAACAAATCAGAGTATAATTTTCTGAAACCCCTCATTAGGAATTTTTTAAAAAAAAAGGGGCAACTGTTCGCTATCTATATGTTATGTTCTTGATGCACAGCCTCCGAATATACGAGAGATGCCTAATTGATTGACTGGTAGGACGTCGTTAGAATATGTGGGGCCTTGTTTCTGTTGGCTTCAGTATACGTCAAGAGATTTTACTTTCTAATTAATACACCCCCATTAATAATATAATATGGGATACATGATTGATGATAATGACGAAGATGACCTTAAAATCTTTTCACTTTTTGCAAGATGCAACACTTCACTTTTCTTCAACATCTCATTATCTAAATGCGACCTCATTTCGTCCACTAAATTATGATATGGTCAGCCACAGGGGGTCTCAAGTCATCCTTTGCTGCATAGTATAATTTTTTCTTGTGTATATCATAATATACAGAAATTTAATGTATCACGATTAATCTTTGTATTGAGATTTTACTATTTTTCTCTTAGAAAATATGTTTTTTTAGTTTGATCACAAAATTCAGGTTACATGAAATCAGGACATTTTATTATTTCAAGTATGAGTTCAATGAATTGTCCTCCAATGAAATCAATTTGCTCCAGATAACAAGCTACACTAAATTCGCTCCTTGTTCTGCTTCTTTTTTTGGAGAGACGAAGTAGCTGAAAACTTGCTCATACTTTTATCTTAAAAAAAGATGCAAGGAACAATATGATAGATGATCGAATAATAAATACAATTTATCTATAAATGTTGAATCATCTGCACCAAAATACCCACATAATATTGGTCTATTTATATATTTTTCAGTGCTTTGCCTTTCGCTGCTTGAAGATGGCCAAAGTGGAGTATATTCCAAAACCTAGTGGGATGAGTTCATATATGGTGAGGTTGGAAAATAAGAGAATGACACAAACAAAGGTGTAGTATATCGACCATTTTTTGGAGAATTATTTGATACGAGTTAGAGTTCGAAATGGTCTCTCTGCCACATTAACAATTTAGTTTAATTTTAATTGAATCAAATCTATCCATTAATTTAAAATCATTGATCAAAATATTGTGACTCATAGGATGCAGTGTAAAGTGGTATGCGCTCTCATTTTCTTCTTAAAATAAAAGGCTGAGCAAGATAATTAATATACGAAATCTAGTAAAGAAAAAAAAGGAGAAAATGACGCGTCCAATAATGAGTGAGAGGTCAATGACCGAATGATATTTTTTGTAGAAAGGAGGATAAGGAACCTAGTTTTGTTTTGTATCAGATCTAGAGGTAATCCTACTTTATCCAAACATTCATATGTTCAAGGAAGAAAGGAAGATAAGATGAAAGCATACTGGATGCATTCGAGGCTGAAATAATCATATAATACGAACTTTTATTAGAAAGTGGATGATCCATGATTGATGAGTCATTGAGCTCGGGTAAAGGGAGAAAAATTAGATAATCATTTTACTGAAAGAAATTACTTTAATATTTGAGACACATAATTCAATTGCGAACCTAAACTTTTCTTTGTAGGGAACAAAATTTTGAATAAAGAGATTATGATTTAAAAGTGTCATCGGATAAATGTTTGATAGCATGATCTATCGGATGCGAATTCGGGATGCGGCTGATTAATTGTTAAAATACTTAAATTAATTAATTATATTCACAACCAAGGGTTTAACTTTAATTAACTAAAATAATAACAAAACTAAAGTAAATAAGGATTCACCCTTTGTTACTCCACCGACTAAAAGATGTGCATAAAGTAAAATGGTGCAATTTCTTGCACACATAGGAACCTCAAAATAAATAAAATCGACATAAAAAGATTAAGACTGTGTGTGAATTGATAAATGATTGATTAGTCATAGTGATATAAATAATAAATAATAAATAATAAATAATAAATAATGAATGATAATTAATATTTAAAAAATTAGATTAAAGAATTAATAAATAAGTATTCAGTAAATTTAGCGGTTAAATTAATTTATGAATATAAAATGTCATAAATAAATAGGTAATAATAATGTATATAATTTGTAATATAATATGCATTTATTTTTTATTGTGATGTAATAATAATTTATTTTCAATTAAAATTTTGTTATAATCATACATAAAATCAATAAGATTTTAAATTTTTTTATATTCACACTAGTTAAATTGAGATTTTTTTAAAAAATAATATAATAAATATAGAAAGATGATATTATAATCGGAAGATTAAATTTGAAATAAAAATTTGAACATATGAACTTTATACGTTAAAACTTTTTAAATTAGCTCATAATAATCTTTAGTTAGCCGTTAAACATAACAATAAAATTAATCACTAAATATTTTATTTAATAAATTGACTTCAGTAAAATTGCAAAATATTATCTTGAATTTTATTATTTGCCTTGTCAAACAGAAGAAAAAAAATCAGTGGCCGACTTGAAAAACAGACAGTGGCCACAGGGACCATTTTGGTAGGACGAAATGGTCGATTTCCCAAAGCGGGCACATGAGAGGATTCGGATCTCCATCGTAATATTAAAAACAAAAACAATTATTCACTTAAATCCATGTGGATATATTACAATGGCAACATGAGAAGGCAGAATAGCTTACCAACCGAAATGAGCTTTGAGTTTGTAATAAAGATTTTTTAAATATGGCAATGCATACCAACATATTAACTACACATAAAGTATGGAAACACAGCAACACCTAGGTAGCAATGCATGTACATATCATTATTTTATTTAAATTTTTTCGAACCCATCATATTATTTCATTTGCTTGTAATCTGTTATTAATAATTTAAATTTGTGAAATAATATATATATATATATGTATATATATATATATATTGCCACCTAATTGACAATTCAGATCATACTTATGAAAGATAGTTATCTAGATTACTAATAAGGTGAGAATATATTCTAGATTTATTAATATAAATAAAGGGAAAAAAGTGGATAAAATACGAGTAGTAGTTCATATATATGTGAGGACGAAGACCTTACAAAATAGAGTTCTGAGAGTTCCATTTATCATTTTAAATATTTTTATATTTTTATTAATATTTAAATTATAGCTCAAATAATAATTTAAAATATGATAATTTACTTTAACATCTATGTAAATGATCAATTAATTAAAATAAGAATACGTCATGCGACCATTTAAATTTCTGAGTTCCTGGTCTAAACCATTTAAATCTCTTTATAATAACATGTTATGACTAGCAGAATAATCTACAACAATAACAACAATAACAACAACCATGATCTAAACTATCATAGTTGAAGTTTAATTAAGAACTCGATATCTTTTCTCGTAACGGGTGCAGGGATGATGCGGTGTTACCATCGTCAACACATAACACAATGAAATAAGCATTGTTGTCAGAATCGGATCGGACCGGCCGGTTCGACCGGTTCGACCGTCGATCGGGCTCTAGTCCGGTCCTGGTTCGATGGAAAAACCGGGTAAGGAGTTGGACCGGTCAAAACCGGTCAAGAACCGGAAAAATAATGGTCGAACCGCTTGAACCGGCCATTTTCAGTGAACCGGCCGGTTCAAGTAAAAAAAAAAAAGAAAAAAAAATTGGGTTGAAAGAGGGAGTGGGCTTTGAAGACAAATGGGCCATGAAAAAAATACAGCCTTTTAAATTAATTTTTATTTTTTTTCTTTTTCTTTTTAATTATAAAAGAATTCTTTACTTGATATTTATTTTTAAGATATATTTTTATTAATAATTTTTATATCAAATAAAATGTTAATTGATTATAACTTATAAAAATAAATTTAATTTTTGTTCATATTTAATCATTTATTTATGACTTTTTTATCTAAATAATAAATCATATTTTAATTTAATATTTTTTAATAGTATCCGGTTCGACCATCCGGTTTAATCGGTCCAACCGGTTAAACCTAACCCGGAGCTCCTCCGGATCGACGTCCGGTTCGGTTCTGACAACATTGAAAATAAGTAAAAGATTGAACCTCTTTTGGCACCATAGAAAATCGACTGACTTTCTACCGGAAAGATTAGACCCGCAATCTTTGACTTTAAGTGGCTCGCTCCATTTTTTTTAAGGAAAACAAATTCTACTAAAAGTTTTTCTGCTACTTATAATTTTAAAAATATTAAAAAATTGATAAAATTATAGTGACCGCAAGTGTGTGAGCAGTAGAAGAATTTTTAGGCTTTGTAGCATGTCTCCTTTTTCAATTACTCAACCCAAGAACTTTTGTTCCTTATACAAAAACATTAGCACATTTTGACATTTCACCCCCAAAAAGGATTTAATTTTGAATGATGATTGCTGATAAAAATAATTTTTTTGGGAAAAAAACAAATTTTACATACAATTGTACGAAAAAAAAGAGTTTAAACATAAATCATTCATTATCAACCCAATCCTCGAGTATGAAAAATTAAACACCACGCGATGCCGACTTCAAATTTCAAATAAAACCTTCTCATTTGGAAAATCAACCATTAGCCAGTTGAAACAAATCTAATTAATTAATTGATTAGTTGATTTTTGGTCTTTGATACCGTGTATCGACTCAGCATAGTACACAAGTTTTTGATAAAAAAAAATCGCTTTCACAAATCTGTTTATAAATTCGTTTTTTTCCCCAAAAAAAAAAATCCGTCCTTTGCTTTCAAAACAATTGTAAACGGAAACATGTTTTTCTTTAAGGTTTCAAAGACAGCTAGAAAACAAAAGATATAAAAAATAATATTTATTTCATCTTTTACTTTAATTCAAAAGACGTGACAAGCTTAAAAACATTACTAAGTCGAGAGCATTTTTTGGCATAAAAAATACAAAAAAGAATACCATTTATTTTGCCTTCTTCGCCTTGTTGGACATATAAGTTTATTTAAAAATACAGATATAAACCCTAAACCAAAAAAAAATTCCCTTAAAATGAAAATAAGAAACCATCTTTTTTCTTAGAAACATTTTCTTCCAAACAATACACAAAAAAACAGTTAAACATGCATGCCATCCAAACGAGTGAAGAGCATAAAAAAACCATAAAATCAAATATTTAAGCTAAATTGCAAGTAAGGAGGCTATACAAAAAACAGGAAGCAGAACTGCCGGCTTTTCCTTTCAACCCATCCACGCCAACATAAAAAAAGATGTATCTTTTAAAGGATCAATATATTCAAATCCCTATACAAATAAAACATCATTTTTGCCACATCACAAAAATAACAACCTAATATATCAAAATTAGGTATTTTATCCATAGTTAACTAAAAAAAGTGCATCATCACCAAATTTTCTTTTACTGAGTAATATGATAATGTCACATATATCATATGACAAGTGACATAAATGACGTTGCAACGTCATCAAAGTCAAATATCTTGTTGAGTAATTTAAATGTTGAATTCTAAAAAATGAGTGGCATAGATATTAAAAATAATAGTTCAATAGAGTTAACTTATGGACTATAAACCACAAGTGGAAATATTACTTCTATAATTAGCTACTAAAAGCTATTAAATCCAACCACCGGATCACCATTCCCACTATGATCACATCGGATCATTGCTGTCCGGAAAGTTATCCCTCCCTTCCCCTTTTTAGGAAGAAACGACAGCACAAAAATCATTCATCCCCATCAGATTATTGATGAGACAAATATCTTAAATAAGACTACTACCAAAAGCATTCAAGATAGTATGTAAGTTATTTCCCTAAGACTACTACCAAAATGCACTGGTCATCAATCAAATGCAAACACCAATGACCGACCATACAGAAACTCTACCAATCGGACAAGTGATAGTTAATAAAGCATTTTTATTATTGAACTTGACGAAAAGATGGATAACAAACAGCTTGGAAGTTTCTATACAGACTCTAGCAGAAAGAAAGTCATCACAAGCAGTTTAACTTCAGAAAAAGCTAAGATAGACTTACTGGCGAAAGAGCGTAAGATAAGAATGCACCAAACAAGAATGTTAAGATTTGATTCGCAAAACATTTTCACTTTGGAGACTCGTCTTTGGATGACACCAGCTAAGATCTTTTAGGCTCGGTAGTCTTCCCCTCGAACAATAAATTAAGATTTTCACTTTGGAGACTCGTCTTTGGATGACACCAGCTAAGATCTTTTAGGCTCGGTAGTCTTCCCCTCGAACAATAAATTAAGATTTTCACTTTGGAGACTCGTCTTTGGATGACACCAGCTAAGATCTTTTAGGCTCGGTAGTCTTCCCCTCGAACAATAAATTAAGATTTTGTTCAAGCTGCTCAGGAGTAAATTTAATATACTTTTGCTGATTATCAAGCAGTGGCCTGAAAACAAATGAGTGATCTTAGAACGATGTTGATGAATGATACATATGAAATTATATAAAAGTTGAAGCAGGAAAAGAATAGCAACTCCGAATCTACTTCTGATAGAACCTAAGCTAGTATCATGAGTGAGATTTGCATTCTTTTTTTTTAATTTTGAGAAAGGAGTGAGATTTATATTGATAATCCTGAATTACACAAGAAATGGTTGAGAGTTCGTCAACGACATTATCATGTGTGAATATGAGAATTGCAAATATCTTGCTTTTTCAGCTTCAGTTCTCAAATTTATACTATGATATTTTATTCTATTGTAAAATTGGTAATGGAAGGTAGCAAATTTATGTTAGAAATTTCAAAGAAATTGTAACTGATGAGTAAAGATGAATCCTGGAATAATGAAGAACTTGTGATCTCTTATTCACATAAAAAGAAAGACCAGTTTACAGTTGAGAAATATCTTACAATCTGACTAACTTATGGATAAAAGGGAAAAACAGTTTAAGATGCAAACTTTTGCATGCCAACAAACACAGGTAGTGAACTGAGGCATTACTAATATATGAAATGGTTTAACTAAAATTATCGTGATTGATTTTGGCATAAACATATTTTGGTGCACCTGGGAGTTACATTTGTAGCAAAAGAAATGTTATTTTTTTGCAAAGATGACCTCAAACGAATTTTCTTGTTTCACCGAGTTTCTGAACTATGTATATACCTTAAACGAATTTTCTTGTTTAACTGAGTTTTGTAAAGATGAACTATGTATATACCTTAAACGAATTTACAGTTGAGAAATATCTTCCCAAACTTCAACAGTTATACAATAACCTTTTCTATTAATTTTTGGCCTCAGGGTTACAATTTTGTCCAACATGCCAAATGACTTGAAGTACTAGCTTGCCAAAAAAGATCTTACCCAGACATCCTTAATAATTGAATGCTTTGGAATAGGGATAAAATTCATAAACATGCATCTGCTAGAAGAACTTACCATGGATCATGGAAAAAGTCAATATCTTACCTTTTGAATTACTTAATATAAACATGACTTTTTGATGCAATAATATAAACATGACTATTTATCAGTAAGTACAACTTTCCCACAGTTGATAATAAAACATTGACATTCATCTTTTTGGAGGGGTGATAATGTTACCTGGGCTTCAGCCTTTCCCCTCAGAAGCTGTTTGGATCTATATTTCAGTTATTGAAGGATGCTTGGGCATCTACTGACCCTTCTCAAAGAATTTTCAAGGACTTCATGCTATAGACTTGGACCTACATGCCTAGATATTGAAGTTTTATCAGGGTTGGGTGATGTCTAGCGGTGTGTGGACCCCTCCCCCCAGTTCATATCAGCTTAATCAGATAAGTATGGAGAAAAGTTGAGGGTCTATTATTAGATGGCTCTCAACAAGGCTCATAGATATGGAGAGAGGTGCATCATCGGTCGAGTATGAAGGACAGCTTGGAGGATATGGATCTGAAAATGAATTGTCATCTCAACTCGTAGTTGAGGGTACCTTAGCGGATCAAAGTTTTTTGCTTGTTTTTCATAAAGAAGCAATTTCTCACTAAGATCTACAGATTGAGATGAGAATTATGCGTTCTCTTTGACTTGGCAGATGAGGACATCAGTCATCTTCTTTTTACTGTTTAGTTGCATGGGCAGTTTGGCAAGAGGTTAGATGACAATTGGTTGATGTGGGCTTGGCAATGAATTTTTGAAGTTATTCTAAATTGGCAAACATCAGCGAGATACTCAGACTTATGTTTCTCGGAGACGTCGAGCTGTGTCACTAGCTATTCTATGGACCAAAGCACAATGCTTGTATCTTTTAGGAAGATAGATGTCATGGGATAACATCATTTCTTTAGCATGGGCTTTGTTCATGGTGTGGGTGAGACCTGAATTTCAGTTATTATATTGTATATATCTCACCACCATCATGTTAACATAGCATAGGTTTCCATCAACAAAGAACCTAGCAACTATCCTTTGCTTTTTCAAAAATATCCAAATTTTAATTAGGTCACTAGTGCAATTTGATAAAGTCTTTGTACGATGCAATTTGATAAATAAATAAACAATCAGTTTAAGTCATGAGATTCCTTTTTTCAATAAAATATCACGAGAACCCAAATTCAGTTGAGAAAAATTTCAAGTTGTTGCCCAAAGTGATTACTTATAGAATATAGGTTATATGTAGAATATAAGACATACCCGAATCTTTTTACAAAGGACCGATAAGCAGGTAGAAGGACTTCAGCCACTGCAAGCCTCAAGGATTCCCGTAACTCTTGATCAGGAACTGCCCATTCACGTTGCTTTTGAATAATATCTTCAAATTGAAAGGTGAAGGACCTAAACCTACAAGAATACAGAGATTCACTCTTCAGAACAATCGAACATAATGGATAAGAGAAGATCTGCAAGAAATTATAACCTCTCTTTCACTGCTGCTCTTGAGACCCCGCTGCTACCACCCTCACCTCCTGGGATACCACTACCACCTCCAGATGAAGTCAAACCTTGAGCTGAGAGGGATTGCAGGATCTGCAGTTCAAAGATTATGTACAAGATATTGATATACTTTTTTGAGGGGTAATAAATTGACATACTAGCATATAACATATGACCAAAAACCATTCCCAAGAAAAAGAAAGGATAATTTCAACCTATAGACAAGCAAGAACATGATACTCCAATTAAAAGAAGCACTTATATGAATATGCTAAAGTTGCTTCCTCATTAGTAGGAGCCTTAAGAATAGTTAGGCTCTGTTCATCAAACAAACCTTTTGCCAAGCAATTCTTTTGTACTGATTTGCATTTTGCTGGACGATCCTCCGATGTCTTTGGATCCAGTCGTCACCAAGTAAATCCTTAGCTTCTGATCTGATGAAAAACAGAAAGGTATCAACTATATCTGATAACTACTTTTACATAATAGAGTAATTAATGACTTACCTTCGTACAGATTTGACAATGTAATGAATATTATTCATCAAAAACAAATGAGTCATTGACTGATCCTTATACTGCTTTGACTTTGCATCCAGATTTGTCTGAAGGGCTTGCATAATTCCAATAGTCACAGATGCCAGATCATGTCTTTTTCCATCTGTTGGTTCAAGCTCCAGGAAAAGTTGCTTCAGGGTTGACTGATAGCTGTAGATAGTACAGGATGAAAATCTTATTGGGGATGGAACAAGGAACAACTCAACGGTGACAATAGAAAGAAGGAAACAACATAAGATTCCCTCAATACTTCAATCAAAAGGTTGGGTGATGGATTAAGAACAGCTTAAGTGATCACAAATATAAATTTGTTT
Source organism: Pontederia paniculata (assembly GCA_001647135.1). NCBI lineage: Eukaryota > Viridiplantae > Streptophyta > Magnoliopsida > Commelinales > Pontederiaceae > Pontederia > Pontederia paniculata. The sequence continues at coordinate 16,152 of LTAE01004368.1, read as the reverse complement.
CCTTTCAAACATTTTTCAGTATAAGAATGTCTTCAGAGTCGGAATATTTAATTATATAGAAAGGAAAAAAAACCGATTCTTAACAGCCACAGAAGAAAAGTACAACAATTCTCAGAACAGCTATAATATGCTGTTACTAAAGTAAAAGATATCATTTCTCAAAATAAGATGACATTAACATGAGATCAGGAAAGACACATGTAAAGCTCGGAGATAGTTAGAAGCTGTATAAAGAAGAGTAATGAGTTTTTATGAGACGAAGACGAGTAATGAGTTACTTGACAAAGGAAAGTTCCTAAAGAGAGCACTTTGAGGAAGCATTCTGCCGTTAATAAGTAGTACTGTAAACACTTAGAAGTCCAAGCCATGCTGTTATGATATACTGTCCAGAAAGGTTGTGGCTTAAAGGTTGCCTAATAGCTTACCTTATTCTCTTCGAGAAAATTGCTTACTTAATTAAATTCCATCAGTAATTTGATGACAAAGCAACTTCAATCTCATCTCAATAAGCATAGGCTGACTCATAAATTAAGGAATGACAAGCACAGAAGTGAGAGAGATACAAGGACTTACTCAAATAAGAACTTTACATAATTGATCACATAGCTAGTTAAAGGATGCACAGTTCCATCAGCTGCTATTGTCTTTGTTGCATCCTTTTCAACTGCATCCTCAAAATCACCTAGTGTGCCCCGAGCAGTTTGTGCCAAGTGTTTCGTTAAACTTCGTGCAGCCTCTCGCATCTCAGAACTAGCCTTCCCCTCGAAGATGGACTCCATCTAATAGAATTTGCATTAATATAATTCACATATTTTACAAAAAAATATTATAGAAGAAAATCTTCCTGAATACTGTATTACTATTAACTTATTTGCATATCACCTCAAAAATATTCAAAAATTTTGATGAAAAAAAAAATTATGAAAATTTGAGTCTCGACATAGTATTTGAGTCTGGGGTTGGAAACAACTAATTGAACTAATGTTACTTGTAAACTTAAAATGACAATATGTCTTAATTAATAACAAGAATTTGTCCTCCAAGGACAATAAGATAATCTATCTTTTTCATGTCAAATGCTAACACATAGTAGCCAATACAAGAACTTGTACAAACAAGTTTTTATAGAAATTTACACAAGCAAGATAATTTCCAGGAACATAAAACTAACGCACAAGCAAGTTTGTACCTCCGGCTGAAGTTCATGCAATACTTCATACATGTCTAGCAGCACAAACAACTTTTCTGGTGACCTTTTGCTGTTAGAAATTGCGTCTCCAAAATTAAGTAGCACTGTCATGCTGTTTCCAGTTACTTCAGCAAAGCACTTGTCCTTGAGAGAAGCAACGCCCTCAAAGATTTGATCACATAATTTTCGTTCCCCAACAAAAAGCAATCTCACCTGCTTTAACCAAGTTAAGATGATTCTAAAATAAAAGTGGTTGTAGGTTGAGTGCTTGATGTATGCTTACTGCAATTCTCATAAAGTGAATCCAGTTGTTAATTTTAGCCTCTAAAGATTCCCATGGCAGTTTCTGCACCTCTTCTTTACTAAGCTTCTCTACTCCAAGGCTTGATAGGGTCTTCTCCAACGCCACGGATCGTACTTCCCTAAAGATAGTAAAGCATTCAAAGAGCACATTCAGGTATGTTAGAGGTAAAAGATCTAAGGATTACAAAAAAAGTAGAAATTTCTCAGAGCAAAAGATGTAGTTAAGAATGATGAGTATGCACCTTAAAGGGCTAGTTTGCCTCAGAACCCAAATTGTCTATCTTGGGTGATGTTTAACAATAATAAGTTTTATATAAATTCATTGCGAGTGATTACCATGTTGAGGTTCCTATCCATTACAGAATTTATTGGTACAATAAGATAATGACAAACATGAAGTCGATCAATGTTCTAAGTAACTTGATGGTTGAGTTATGATGCTACTAGGTTACCAGATATAGAAAGCAGCTATCACTGCACCAAGAACCATCATCATATATTATCCACATGAATTAATGTGAATATATACTACATGCCAAAATCTAACATGGCACTCATGCAATAAGTATTTAATGTTTCTTTTTCTATATGAATAAGTATTTAATGTTAAATGTGAATTATAACTATTCAAAAACAAACTTGAACACCAGATGATTCACTTTCTAAAACTGCATCTTATCCACATCAAGAGGAAATGGATGAAACTTCCTTGTCCTATTCTATTTTGATTCACTTACATTTCCCGGAACTAGAAATCCTAATGGATCTTTCATGTACAATCCTGCATAATCTTGAAAATGCCATCAGGGTTCAGCTGGTAAGCAGGTTGAAGCACAGAGAAGAGGTCCTCGGATCAAATACCAGAGCAGGTCGATCCTAGGCCTACTGACTGAGAAGTCAAGTAGGACGGAAAAGATGGGTTTGTTGGGAGAGGACTGAGCAATTAACGATTTAATCCCTCGGAGCTATGTAAAATAATCAACCACTTAAAATGGTCCAAAAGCAAACTAGATTGAGTATACCACAGCTTGTGGTCTCAAATGCAAACAAAAAAATGAAATCAAGGACTACATAACCAGTTGATACAGCTGTTTAACAGCTAGAACATCATGCTGCAACCATAATTGTGATATAATACATAAGAGAGAGGAATCCTATTTTGAGGAGGCTCAAGAAGAATCAAAGAGTTCTATTACATGCCAGAATGGAACAAAATTATGTTTTGGGTGGTCTAGACTTTAAGGAGATGGTGATAGAGAAGTGGAGAAACCTTCCGAGCTCCTCAACAGCAAAGGAACAATGTTTAACAAGCTCAAGATGCTTAGCGGTTTCATATGGAACTACAAACGGATACACAAGGCAAACAACCTCCAAAGAAGGAATGAGGCCCTCTGGAATAAAACGGCTCGACCATATGGAGGATTCTCGATCACTGTCGATGCAGGAGGCAGACAAAGAACACTACCAGAATGTGGTTGAGGAAGATAACATAATGGAGGCACACTGGTGACAGAGATCTAGAGAGCTATGGCTGAAAGAGGGTGATGCAAACACACAATTTTTTCATCTCAGCGCCAGCAGCAGAAGAACAAATAGAATTGATCGAATGACACCCGCGGGAACACAACATATAGGGAGGCGAGCAGATAGGCCAAGCGGCTGCAAAATATTTCCAGTCTGCCATAAGGAGTAGGCATGAGGGTGCCTGGAAATGGATAGGACATTATGTGAATCCTTTAGTGAAAATCAGAAGCTCCCCCTAGCTGCACCCTTCTCCGAGAAGGAAGTCTGGAAGGCATTGAAGGGCTTGAAGGGGGAGGGCTTCCTGGGGCCAGACAGATTTCAGGTGTTCTTCCGCGAGTTTTGGTTCCTTGAATGATACCATGTGAATATTCCAGGAATTCCACACAAGGCAATAGCAGATTTGAGAGGCTGAACCACTCTTTTTTTCTTTTCCCGGAGAGGACATCCCTGGAGGAATTCTTGGACTATCGCTCCATTGCCCTCTCAAACACCATCTATCTGCTCATTTCAAAGGTGCTGGCATACAGTTTGAGTACAGTGATGGATGATATTATTTTGCTATTCCAATCAGCATTCATCCGTGGATGATTGATCATGTGTAGCTACATTCTGGCACCCGAGATCATTACGTGGCGGAGGCAAATGGATAAAGATTAACTTCGCAAAAGCATGTGATTCTACTGATTGGAAGTCGTTTGGTGATCGATGAAGGTACGTGGATTTCCGGGCCTTTGGATTAGCCAGATAAAAAAATGCATCTCAATCTCCCTTTCTCAGTTTTTATTAACGGATTACTGGAGGGTGGCTGGATTCAACCATACGTGGGGTGAAACAAGGCTGCCCCTTGGCTCCTCTTTGTGATTGCAGCTTATGTGTAGGTGGCTGCGACTTATTCTCTATGTGGAGCAGGTTTTGATAACTGGATTCTCTTCGCCGGTGGATAATCAACTCTTGCCCCTATTCTTCAATATGCAGACTATAAACTGCTCTTTATCGAAGGCCCCACCGTGGCGGCTGAAAATATTGTTATTTTAATAGAACTATTTGAAGACTTCTTCTCGAGGCTAGTAGTCAAGTACTTGAAATCCTCTTTTATTCCTTTTGGGCTGGCGGACGAGGTGATTCACGACTGTATGAGGGAGCTGCACACCCCCTTGGAAGTTTGCCTCTGCCGTAATTGAGCCTACCATTATCAAATGGTATAATTAGGTCGAGAGATTGGTATTAAATTATGAGAAGGATGGAGCAAAGACTATCAGAATGGCAGGCCAAAACATTACTCGAGGTGGAAAACTTGTTTTATTTAACTCGGTTCTCACGGCAATCCCACCTACTTTATGTCAGTCCTTGGCATGCCTAAAATGGTGAGACACCAAAACTGACGTCCTAAGAAGCAAATTGGGTAACTCCACTACAAATGCGAGAGGTACACATTTTGTCTCTTGGAAGGAGGCCTGCCGGCCCAAGGAGGGGGAACTGGGGATCGAAGATATCAAAGCTATGAATGAAGCAGTACTACGTAAAGGGGAGCAATGTTTCTTAAATCCCAAGGATGATCTTCTCCTCGATCTTCTCTATTTTTTTATGAAACCTTAGTGGCTTGGGAAACAAGACTAAATCCACCCGTGGTTGCATCTCATATATGGAAGGATATTGCCAAGACAATTGCTAGACTGAGGCCTCATTTCACAATACACGTTGGCAATGGAGGATCTTTCTCATTCTGGACGGGGGAATGAACACTCAGCCGACTCAATCACAAGACTATTTCCACACCTACATGTGCTGTCTAGGGATAGAGAGGCTACCTTGGCCGAGACTTGGACGGATCCAATGAAAAATGGTCAGGGTTGTGGGGCTCTTTGCTTCTCCTCAAATTTGTCAGAGCAGCATTTTCACAATCTGCTGGGTATGTTGGATTTGATCAATCCTTTCCGGTTGGATAATTCACAAACTTATGGTTGATTTTGGTCTAGGGAACCCTTCAGTGTCAAACAAGCATATAAGCTACTTAGGAACCCAAATATGATGGATAATGAATTGCTGGTGGACCGTAGACTGATTTAGAATGTCAGAACTCCGCTTAAAGTTAAGATCTTCATGTGGCTTCTAAAACGTAGGAGAATTCTCACTTGATGCTACGGGGCCAAGTGGTACCCGGATGAACCAAAGAACTGCTACCTATGTGATGACATGGACAAGGACACAGATCATCTCTTTTTTGGTTGCCGGATATCTCATGAGGTTTGGAGCCGAGCACACATCGGCTGGATACAACACCAGTCAGAGGAGGAAGTTTGGGACAGTTTCCGGGCCAATGGGGCCCAAGATGGTGTTGAGGTCTATCGATCTAGGAAGGAGGCATCCATGACCTTTGCTGTTCTGTGGCATTTTGGCTATAGAGGAATGTCGTGATTTACTAAGGTGATCGGTGCTATGTGGAGAACATCGTTATACATGCACGGGCAATATACAAGGAATGGTCAAACAATATTTAAATTACAATCATGCAACTTTAACATTTTGCATTCGGTGCCTTTGTAAGTACTCATACACGACTATGGAATAATTTTTTTATTATTAGCGATTTGTCTAACCATTCTTTCTCCCTCTCAAAAAAACATGCTAACATAATGCATGCTATTAGGATATGTTTCAATATTGTCATCAATTGTAACTTGCCTCATGCAAATGCCCCCGAGCAACGACTTCATTGCTTCCTTGGTTGTGTAATAAATTTGGGGAGAAAAAACGTGGAGCTGAAATAACTCAGCCAGAATGCCTTTTAAAAGATTGGATGACCATTTATCTCGAAATACATCCTTATTTTCAGGGGGTAAAGTCACCCTTCTTTATCTAAATAAGAAGTCATCACAAGTGTCCCTGCCCCCCAACCCTCAAACACACAGACACAAATGAATAGGATGTACAGCCCATTAGTTATAGACAAACCTTATGGGAGCATCCATGAATTTGTACTTGTTTGCAGTGATGTTTTGAATTCTAGTTTAACAACCAAAGAGAAAATGATCATGGTTAAATGGAAATAAAGGATCATTATCTTTTTAAACTAAATAGAAAGATATATCCTATCAATGCAGCTCCATTTCTCAGACCCTTACATAGAATTCCCAAGACAATATTTGATGATCACCTTCAAGACCCTCCTACAGCGAGAACCAATATCACGATAATCAAGAACTCCGACAATGTAATGATGGAAAAGGATTATTAAAAAGAAGACAACACCTGAGGAGATGTTCATGGCCTTAATATGAGCCAAAGGACTCGACGCAAGGAGATAAAAGAAATGCAGATTGGCTTATTTTGCATGGATGCTATATAATCCAAACATCACACTTTTTTCATTATTAATGGGGAAGAGGCACCATGGGTGGAGTGGAGGAAGGAATGGGGATTATGGTGACTTGTTCAGGGCCTACATAAACACAACAGTTGTTGACTGATATGGGATGAAGGACGTAAATTCATGTTTGTTAGATAACAGCACGATGTATTACTTGAACTGGGTTAAATCTTAGAGAAAATCCTGTGTTCTGTGTCAGTTCCTAGCCAAAATGATATGATATAAGGGGTTTTGGTCAGCGGGAATTATGATCCTGTACTAAAAGAAACACGATGACTTCAAGATAACATTATGTAAAAAACTTATTAAAGATGCGCCATCTTGTTAATCCATGTATGTGTGTGCAAACATAAATCACTATGACTGGATGTCCATCTAACAATATTTTAACAATGCAAGAATGAAGTAAAGGATATGGTTTGTGACAGGTACCTATAAACTTTCAAACATTGCTGTTGGTGCCCAGCTTGAACCAATTGTTCAGCTAACTTTCGTAGTAAAGGCAAAACTCTTGGAGTAATGAGAGTTGGAGGAGTATATGCTGTTGTCTCTAAGTTATTTGCTTGATGTTCAGAGTGCTTCATACCAGATAGGTGGTTACCATTTTCATCGTGCTGCCCTGGTGATGCTGACAGTTGTGAGGTTGGCATACTCTCAAGGAGGCGATCAGGCTCCACTGGTTTACTGAAACAAACAAAGCATTTGCATGAAGCAAGTTACAATTGATGACAATATTTATCTCTTTTTTGTTCATACATCTTCGCCACTAGTATTAGCAAAATAAACAATTAGATAAGAATATTGGCGGCTTTGAAGGAAGATCATTATCAGATGCCAAAGAGAAAAACACAAGGCAACAGTTATAAATCATAAAGAATACCAAATTAAAATGTTTCATCATGTCTTTGGCTTAGTTCTACTTCCTATTATTTGGTTTAAAGAACTGTCTTGTTTGTTTTCATCAAATCAACTGGAGTGAGATGGGTTGCATAGAAACAAAGGTTTTTTAAAAAATTGCATAGCAACAAAGGTTTTTTACACTGCTCCAAAATTTAACATGCTCATAGAGTAGGTCCATTCAAGAAAACAATCAATTCTCTGATATTTTAAGCTGCACTGAGGCAGTTCTGGAACTCTACCAACTATCAATATTGTATTCATTTTAAGGAAAAAATTTTCAACAAAACATTTTCCATGTTTTACTGTGTTTAACAAACCAGAAGGTCCAGAACAATTTTAGTCCGCCAAAAATAGTTTCCAGTTGGCGACAAAAGTTGTATGCAACTTTAGAAAAAATGCTCTCTTTTTCAGGTGAAAATATTTTCTAGTCTCACACTGTCTCTCACGTAATATATGAAAAGATAATTGATGTATATATTTTTCTAATGAGATAATTGATTTACATTTTTAAACTTATTTTTTCTTACAAATCAAATAACATAAAACAAATTATTTTACCAAAAATATTTTCTCTTGAAAATTTTCTCCAAGAACTTATTCAGCTAAACAAACGCAGACTTAAAAGTATTTTTTTTTTTTGCATATAGAGGAAGTAATTTTTGTTTTCCTAGAAAAGTTATCTTTCATATATTTGGGCAAAAAATAACATATTCTTAATTAATTTATAAAGTACGATATTGTTGATACATTATATTCTAACTAATGGTTTGGAATCTCTAACCATGGATTATGAACGTTGAGGAGCATTCCTAGCAGGCTAAGATATTCCATTACAAGTGATGGATACTCACAAGAGTGTTTTTTGCGAAATAGTTGAAAATATAATGCATTTTTTAAGGAGAAAGGTTGTCCATAGACTCTGTACTTGGAATTTCCCATTACTGTCTACAGCCTGGGGATTTGGACAATTTGACTCATTAGGAGTACCATTAATGCCAGTTCTAGATAGCAACAAAACCTTTGGTACTATTATAAATTAAAACCAGTAGTACTGATTGGTGGCTGATCCCAGGCCATTAGATGCTAAATAGACGATTTGATTTCAAGCTACGATTTGTAGCTTAGGGAACCCAGTACAAGCTACCCAAACCCCATTTCTTTCAAAAATATGAAAAATACATTAAAAAGGTACTGCAAACTGTTGTGAACGATGTAATAGAAAACAGTAACAGGTAGCGGAGATAAGTCCTAAATTGGCTTTATTGGATAAAACTATGAATTCTGACCCGCGAGATGGAATAAGTAAGCCTTGGCAATGGGTCAAATTAACTTTGTACTGGAGGTGTCTCCTTAAAGTAAGGTCAGTCAGTCTCTAGGTTTGTTCAATGAAAATATGATCAGCTTAACTACTCTTAAATCGATCTGTCTGATGCCTCTAGTTAGTTAAATAATTCAAGAGGGTGAAAAACTAGGTTTCAATAGGCTTATTCTACATATCTTGCCTTACAATCAATGGCGTTATACGGTAGTAAGAAACTTAAGTGACACGGCAGACGTAAATAGATGAGATCGGCCTTTTATCCATAAAAGTTTCGTGGATATCAGATGGATACCCAGATTAAAAATAAGAAGGCAACAAACAGATTTAGAAAGAAACAAACCTGTGTTTAGCTAGAAGTCCTCTAAACTCATCCACTAGCTTCAGTATGGCTTTAGCAAGCAGATTATTAACATGGGTCACCACCCCATCGCTGTTCCTGAAGGTCTTGTTTGTGTTGAAAAAATGCAAAACACTCCTCAATTGATCAACTGCCCCGAGGTAACTTTCCAGATCCTCGTGAGGTCCTTTCATAATTTTAATTTCCGCCTACATGAACAGACAACCACCGATGATAAATTCTCGACATGAGTTTCTATTGCCGAAGGTTAGATAAGATATGTGAAGTAACATACATAGGAAAGAAATTGCCCAAAACATACATAGAATAATCAAAGGAACAACTCCAAAACACAAATAAAATCTGCAAAAAGTTAAAAAAAAATCGTAAACAGAGCCGGACCTCCCGAATGCGGTCGAACTGAGCGAGCACAACGTCCGCCGACTTGAGCGTCTTGTCGATGTTCTCGTGCGCCATTCGGATGGCGTAAGTCCTCACCTGCACGAAGATCGAAACAGAGCGAAATCAGAAAACAAGTAATCGAATACTAAATCCGCAAAATCCCCAAACAAGTAAAGAAGAAAAAAACACAAGACGCGATCGGGGACAGGAGAAGGAAGAGGGTCAAAACCCAAGATCGAGGGAGGGAGACCTGTACGGGGCGCATGGCGGACTCGAGGGCGGAGAGGCGGTGATCGAAGGAGCCGAGGGTGGAGACCATCCGCTCGGTGTTGGCGCGGCTCTTGTGGAGGGCGTCGCGGAGGAACGCGGCCCTCGCCGTCAGATCGTCGTCGCCGACCGCCGCCCCCATCGCTCGACGGTCGCCGCCGATCTCGTGTGCGCTTGGAAGGGAGAGGAGGAGGAGGAGGAGGAGAAGAATAAGATAGCGAAGTAAGCAACAAGGACGGGAGCTGGCTATTGATGAAGAAGAAGAAGAAGAAGAAGAAGAAGAAGGGGTCGTGTGAAGACGTGGGACCCGTGAGCAGCGAGGTCGTAGTTTGGGAGCTGGCAGGCATCATATTGGTACTTCGTAGCTCTTTTGCTTTTTTTTTTTAGCGTTTCTTTTGGCTGCAAAGTTACCGTAACGGAGAAGAAGGAAAACGTGAGAGGAAATGAAGGGAAGCGGGAAGTTAACCAAGTTGGTTGGCACACCTGGTTAGCAGGGGTGTGTTCCGGGTTGAGGGACCGGGAGCTAGTAGCCCCGAGTTCGAGCCCCGAAGTCGCCAATTTGGCCAGAGGAATACTTTTCCTTCCTGCTCTTCAGCCTCGACTCCGGATTAGTCAGGTGCTAGTAGCCCTGGATACCGGAGGCCCCAAGTGGGTATCCAAAAAAAAAAAAAAAAGGAAGTGGGAAGTTAAATTAAGGATTTTGTTATTAATTTTTTTTTATGGAAGATATTTTACTATTAGGACCAACTTAAATAATTAAATTACATTTCCTTCTCTTCATCTTTCTTTATCCTCTTTAAACTCAAATACATCAATGGATCAGTGAGGTTGGTTTTAGGGTGGGTGCCTTTGGGATCATTTTTTGGAGTGGTTCAAAAAAGTATAACTTATTTTTTTTAATAAAGTATATATTTGATAATAATATTTTGACTTACTTTCATCTATAAATTTTATGATCGAAAGTTCATTTTATCTATTTTATTAAAATCAAGCAAAACCTTCTAAAATGATTTCTTTAGATGGGATAAATTTCGTATGCGCTCTTCAAACAAAATTATAAGGTGTGAAAATAAGATGAGCAAAAAGATATAATTAATTTTAAAATTTTCAAACTCACAATTCTAAATATAAGTGCACAATATTCATTGCAGTATTTTAAATATCAAATTCAAATGAAGAACAAAAAGCAATTGAAATACTAAATATTCTTTTCAATGATTGGAGGATTGGTTGGAGGTGACTATTGGAGAGGGATCAAGAGGAAGAATTTTTAAGTTGTTTTGTTTTCTTAATGCTCTATATAATTTTTTATTGGTGTTTGATGATGAATATGTGTAATAAAATTTTTATTTTAAAGTTAGCCGAACTAGGAAATATTCTTATGATGAATCATCTATTTGGCTTATGCTAAATGCAACAATGTTTTGATTTTCTATTTTAATTTCTATATTCATGGAACATGTTTACGTGATATTATTGTTATAGTTGGATTCAAACTCTAAGGTTGTTTCCATTCACAATTCTTGAACTATTTTAGTGGATTTAATGAGTCATATGTCTTGATAGAAGGGTACTTAGCTATCATCCATCAACTCAATAGTTTTGAGAAATCATTCATTCTCCTAAATCCTTTATGTTTTTTTTTTTTTTTTTTTTGCAGTTTATAGGTTTCCCAACATTATTGAATGTCTAGAGCAATAAGGAGATCAATGAAGTTTTTGATATTTGTCTATGGGTGAGAAACAATACCCCAACAATAGAATTTCAATCTTATGTCGGTGGATTGATATTAATAAGGGATATTCATTCGAGCAATAGAAGTGAGGTCCTAAATCTATATTACTAATTTTTGCCATGTCAAAAGACAGGGGATCCAGAATTCGTGGCAGCATTATGAACAGACTTCTGAAATTCATTTTTTTCTACCTTAGGAAATCATTGCATTACATAACTCTACGCGCTAAGATAATAAACTTGATGTTTAAACATCCCTATAACAAGACAAACTTTAGAATCTTCTTCATTATTGCATTAGTTTGTGATCCTTTATATAAGTCTCAATTATACTTTTCTTCTTAAATTCTATAAACTAATAACATTAGTTTAGTTTTACGTTTTCTCTTTTCTTGATTATAAATTTCATAGCCTAGATTAACAAAATTTCCCTTAAGTACATTATGATCATATCCTTTTATCTTTATTCAGTTTATTCTTATGTACATAATAAGAATACATGCCAATGAAGATCATCTTATGGTTGACATTCAATTCTTTAAGCACATTGTATCTCATATTCAAGACTTAACAAGTTTGTCATATTTGACTTTATTGTCATGTGACATTAGAAGTTCTCCTCAAAACTTCCTTTAATCGACTCTTGGTAGTCGTCATCATCTTTGTCACATGACTATTATTATCTTGTTTGATTAAAGATCCTTGAGCTTATCCACTTCAATAGATTAGCTAGGCCTTATGGGATGCCTTGCTCCTACGAAAAGGCAATCATTACCTTCCACCAAAGAAAACATTCATTACTTTCTTTAAAGTACAATATCGAGCATTTCTGTGAGGATTGTACTACTCCATTAATAGGACCCAAGTAAACATACATTTCAATCCATATTTTAGCTTATGATTCATCAAGTACAATACATAGTAATATGTTGCATATTTTAATCATATCTTACAATTGTCCGTGCATTACGGTGCTAAGTGTAAACAATACATCACATCATAAAATAAATAACAACATCATCTTGCATGATATACATATTAGTTTAAGCACAATTCATGCATGCACTTAAAGATGACAATAAACATGCATGCTATCATAAACTAAGCATGGATAAGTTGATATTAGACATTATCATATAAAACCAAATTCTAGCATAAACGGATTTGATACGCAATCAATGCACAATTTATAATTTAATTTACGGTCTTCAAATTTTCTTGATTCCATTTTTTCTTGGATGGACTTGCATATAAAATCCTCAAATTTTATCTTCAATTATATCCTTCTTAGAAAAATTAGTCAACAACGATGATTCTGTTATGTTTTTGCATTATGATAATTTAGAATGAAATGCTTATATATTTTCTTTTCACAGATCCAAATCATATGAAACCAATTTCATTTAGAAGGTCATTTAATATTCTATTTAGATGTTAAATATCAAGTCATAATGTGGTATTTATAATTAATATGCAATTTACAAGTCAATCGCAATATGATTCATAACAGTTTGACAGTGACTTAGTACTTTGAAGAGTTGTCAACTAGGTAGCAGCTTTTCCCCTCAATGAGAAAGGAAATAATCAAAGTCTCACAACATCATTAATTTGAATGTAGAATACATTGCAGAAATTTGCGCACATGACTGAATGGATCTTCATCCTGATTTTCGCAAAACTGGTCATGTTGCACCATTTGGAGAGTACCATGTTGAACTAATAGTTTAATTTATTTTTTTTACTCAATTATGTAATGTAAATAAATTTAGATAGTTAAGATATTAACTTCTTCTCTTTATTACTTGAAGATTTTAATCAAATCATAACTCAACTATTACTAAAATATAAAATATTCAAATACTTAAATTAATTACTTTTCTATTTGCTTAGTTAATATTGGTTATTATTATTAATTTTAAAAAAATATTTAGGAATTCATTTGAGATCCTGCTTACTCCCATCCTTCTAAAAATGCATGAGATTGAGATGGCGCAAATGACACAATTCATCCCTCATCTATTTATAGGTATAAATGTAGAATATTTGAACTAATAAAATAAAAATATATTTCTCACTAACTACTTTTGAATATTCTAATATTATCTTTTTTATACATCGGGATAATGACTAAATTTTATGATTCTAAATAGTAAATCTTTGTAAAAGTTTATTATTATATTATGTGACTTCATGAAAGATTGCCATGTACCTATTTTGAATTCTTTTATATGTATATAGATTCTTTCCAACTCCGCCTATGTTTATAGTCAGTCCCAAGCCCGAATAAAGGACGAGGGTTGTGTTAGGTCTCGACAGCCAACGTAAAACCTCGTCGAATCTCATGAACATGGATCAACGAAGCGCAATGACGTCGTATGATTCATGTAGCTGACCCCACCTACTGAGATAAGACTTTGTTGTTGTTATTGTTGTTGTTGTTGTATATAGATTCTTTCCATTTCTCTCTTCCATTTATTTTCTATTCTTCTCCTGTGGTCTCTTTCATCCACGAATTCTTCATGTTTCATTTTATTTTCTTTTAAATCATTCTTATATCTTTTGATTTATAAAAGATTTCTTTTATATACTACTATTTTTATATTTTTTATATTTTTAGGATTATATATCTCTTGCTCTCATTTTTACTCAAATAATTGACAACTAGGTTGAATCCAATTTTAATTCTTACTAGTGAATAATGGATTTTTTTGTCAAAATCCATTTTTTTATACCGAACTTGACTAGATCTTGATTGATTCACAATCTAACCAACCATCTGGTTTGATTTTCAAACATTGCTTCATAGTCCTTTTGACATATTTGGGCACATGTATGCGTGCATCACTACGAGTACTTGCTACTTGTTAGTTACATGTCATAATAATTGGTGAGAGGGAGTACATCTACTTCCCTTTATCAGCATTTCTTTAATCATATTTGTTTCATTTTAGTATATTTTGTAATATAATAATGAAGGAATCATGTTGGTCAACTACCAAAAAAGAAGAAGAAAAGGCTTGTGTGTGTGAGCGAGTACTTCAAGAAAATTATTGATTTGTGGTAGATGGATGATGGACCGACCATAAAATCTTATATTTGTGTCATGAATTTTTAATTGCCACAAAATGTTTAGTTTATAAACAGATTATAATTTGCTTGTTATGCAGTTTTTTAAATTAATATATTTTCATTTGCAAATTCAGGAACTACATCAATTGTCTGTTCTCACCCCTTAGTAAATAATTATGCATTATTATTCAATTTGTTTATAATTCTTTGCCTCACAAATATGATTGTTCGAAACCGTGGATCTAGAACGACGTCTAATTGATCGGTGAATCGTCATAGTATAGACTCAATATGTCCTCAATCATGGATGAGGACATCACATTAAGTGACATAAAATGCTAATTATCTGCATTGATGATTTCTTTTAATTTTTATTTGATATTTAGTGACACATTTCATTCTTCTTTTTTAATGCTAATAAAGGTGACACCGCCGACGTAGAACATGAATAACAACAACGTAGAGAGGCATGAAATGCCAAAAAGGAGGAGACAAACAGATGACACAATCCTAGCAACTTAAATGATGTCAATGTGGAGAATGATGTTGGAAGTCATGGAAACATAGATGACTCATGGCACATCATCAATTCAATCAGGAGGATAAAATCACATGGAGATGCACAAAAGACAATGGACTATCATAGGGAAAAATGTGTTAAGCCTATAACAAAAGGCTCATTGGAACCAAATAATACCAAAAAAAAAAAGATTGTAGGCGCAGAGGGAAGCAATTTGGCATAGCTAGGCCCCAAAATTTGGATCTATGATCAGTACAAGAGATATTGACAAGGCGTACAAAGAAAGAGCAAAGCCAACCGATAAAAGCGAACTCAATGGTCAATTTCAATCACAACAAAGCCAAAACTAGTGAAGACAACATGTATAGTGATATCGACAAGGCGCACAAAAGAAAGAGCAAAAGCCGACCCATTCAAGCAAACTCGATGGCCAATTTCAATCACAACAAAGCCAAAACTAGTGAAGACAACATGTATAGTGACCCTTCAATAACTAGTTTCCTCAAGCGACACAAAACGAACACCATGACCCCTTATGTGCAACAACTATAGCCCATATCTTACTGCCCAGACCTCTCCTTCAAGTATCATGCCAAATGAATTGTGACTAACACTGTCACATAAACAATCTCCATTAAAATTACTAGTTATAAAAAAAACCTAATATTCCTCCCACCAAATATGGATGAGAGAAAGATGCATCAAAGTTAAGTTTAGCCCATTTTAAGGTGGTGGTTGCCACCTTGGTTGGCGTGGGAGATGGTAACTGTCATGCATGTGCTCCACCAACATCATTATTGCATCATTATAGACTTAATTATCATATTAAATTATTTTATGTGTTTAAATAGTTAAGCATGCATATAATCATTAACCACTAGATTAAGGATTGATGACCAATAAGATAGTGATATGTAGTATAAAGAAAATTATGTGTAGATAATTAGGAATATATTATGTAAATTATTGACCAAATAATATATATATATATATATATATATATATAACTAGTGTTAAATATGGTTAATTAGATATGAAAAATTATTTTAACAAATATTATTTTAATTGGACCTCAACTTTGACCAATTATATTTCAAACCGTCATTAAGCTAGCAGCTCATTACTAACTTATCTTCAGATTTTTGTAACCGTCATATAAAGTCATAAAAATTTGTAAAAATTATAGATATTACCTTTTGTTTCCTACAACAGCCAGAAA